>PVJL010001442.1:64397-182515 GCA_004026885.1 Lyroderma lyra
CGCCGACCCCTCCCGCCCACGCCGCTGACCCCTCCCACACCCTGCCAGCACAGCCCAGGGACAACCTTTGAGAAATCTCGGAGGAGGAACAGAGGTGGTTTGGGAAAACATGGCAGGATTACATCACTGTTCTCAATTCTTCTGCCTAGGCTCCTCTGTCAGCAGACTGACAGTGGAAAGTGGCAGAGAACATAGTATCGCCAAAAGTGGGGGGGGGGTGGGGGTCAGACTGGCAAAGGGTTTACAAGAGGGGAGAGGGCGCAGACAGACGTGGAGGCCAACTGAGTAGTAAGTACGAGTTGTCAGGAGGGACAGACGAACACACCTCCCTCGAACCATACTCCTCAGCATTCTCAGATGGTCCGTTACTGCCACCTAAAATCTGTGAGCTCCTGCTGGACAAGAATGAGGAACGGTTTACAAATAAGAATAACGCTCACTGCATCTTGTTTGACAGGAACTTGCTCCCTCACTTGGATTCTAAGTATCAACAAGGGTGCTGGGAAAAGCCAACGCTCCATGTACCCTGGAGCGGAATTAACCAGAGGGGGAAGTTCAGGCAGCTGTTTCTAAAACAAAACACCTGACCGAGGTGTTTACTCCCTCTAGTTCAGGCCCATAAAAATGCACTGACTTGTCCCATAACCAGGTCAATGAATCTGTTTATGTAGCCAGGCAGAAGAGACCACATTTATTTAATAGCCAATTCTGGAATTTATGTGCCATGGTATTATTACTTTTGAAAAAGTATTATTTCTCCTTGATACGGTTGCTTATTTATATCACCATCAAAAGAATTACTCCATTGTTTTGTTAATATATGGCATACTTTAACTTTTCTTCATAAATTAGAGTAATGGCTTGCTAGTCAGAATACCAATAAATTTTAAAGGCTTGTTCAGCCTTGTGGTCAAATACAACACAGATGTTGGCCTTCTTTACCTTTTAATGTTTTTTTTCTTTTGTCATTAGCTTTCATGCCTTAACAGTTTTTATACCTGCCAATCCACAGTACTGTTATGAAATATTTACTACACTAAAGGAACAGTTTAAGAGTTAACTAGAATAGGAAAATTCTAGAATAGGAAGGGGCTCCAGGAGAGCAGTGTTTCTCAAACACTTTCATAAACCACAATCCACAGTGAAAAAAAAAATACATTTTGCACCATGATCAATGTCTCGTGTGCGCACGCTCTCTCTCTCTCACACACCACCCACCCACACCCACACACACGCACACACAGCTGAAATAACGTAAGGTTGGCAAAAGATTTTCCTCGCTGTGTGGCGTATATTCTGGTATTTTCCATCTCATAGCCCACTACAGTGTTGCAATCCACAATTTGAACAGCAGGGCTCTAGCGGACACCTACTTTTGACTTGAGAGATAGGAAAGCTAAGTGTCAGCGGGTGGGGACGTGCTTGTGGTGATAAAGCTGGCAGGGTGCAAAGCCATCTCCCCACAGTGTTTTGCCTGAGAGGAACCGAGCAGAAGAGCAGGTCGCTAACCAGGCCCACAGATTTGCTGACACATCCTGCCACTGGAGTTCTTCTCCTACTGAGGCTGGACTTGACTTTTCTCTTCTAATAATCTTTTAATCATTACATTTATACCTTTCACATTTTAGAAATATGCCTGATACAAGTCAAGTGTGCAAAAGCTAATATTGAACAGTTAATAAATTAGTCATAGCTTCATGGCTTATTTTGGCATATTTAGAAAAGGAAAGAAAAAAAATCACACTTTTTCTTTTTAGACCAAAATGAGACGTTAAAATCACCATGTCTTTGGCTCCACCTTACTTTCCTTGTGCTTTGGAATAACCAGTTTCAGAGCTGGAGATAGGAAATGCCTGCTTTTAAAACACCATGTTTTGTTGCAGCACTTCTGAAAACTTGAGAGAACTTTGCCTCCACTTCAACGAAACTTCTCTTTTGAAGTAAAGGTTTTTGCCAAATATTTTCATTCTTTTCTGAACTTGACCCCTCGGCGGCCCCTGCCAGTGCTGTCTAATCTCTTCTTCCCTGTTGCCTGTCAGATCATCAAGCTTTTCTGGACACCTTCCCAGGATCTAACTGTCCATCACCTCGCCCTCACATGACGCTGGTCCCTGGGACTGTTTACAGCCATTCCTCATTCCAGTCACCCTGCCCGACAGACCCCAACACACTCATGACTTCAACTGCCATGCACTCCCCTCTGTTAGATCAGATCTCAGCTCGAGACCCACCTATCAACTACCTATTGATCATTCTACTTGGATGTTCCACAGAGCACCTGGCACTCCAGGTGCTACAAGTTGGCGTCATCCTATTTCCTCTGGGAAGCTACTGTTTTCCTTTACGAGAACGACACCCTCCCCGTCCCAAACCTTGGCATTCTTCGACACAGTCTTTTTTGACGTCCACACCAAATCAGTCTTGGCATCTGGCCACTTGGCCCTGGAATTTTTGCCTTCCTTATTTTTACCACCTCCTTTATTTTTGTCCCAGCCACGTGTTTTTGTTTTTTTTGGTAAATACAGGCACTCCTCACTTAACGACCAAGTTCCATCCCTATGACTAGGTCGTTAAGCAAATGGGTTGATAAATGAAGAGCTTAAAGGTGGATGTCTTGTGGTGCATTGTGGTGCCACCGGGTATGTAGTTTTCAATAGATACCATGTGACACCACGCTTATAAATGAAATATGTAGTCCTGACTGCGAATGCTTCATGTAGTGAATACTAACTGACCACAGGAACCAGGCAGAGACGGAGAAAGGGGATTCCCGAGACTCACACAGACTGCCAAAGAGGGTTTCCTGCTCTGGAGAACTGGTCCCAAGTCCGGGTGCTCATTAAGCAGGTAGGTCATTAAGTGAGGAGTGGCTGTATCCACAAGAGGCTCCCTCACAGGCTCTCTCCCTGGGGGTCTCACGATGCCACCATTCTCCCACCTCTTTCAGGGAACATCCAAACACTTCAACAAGTATGAAATGCCCTAAAATGGCTGATTCTCACCTCCCTAACATAAGACCTGTGTACGAGGGCAGTCCGGAAAGTATCCAGCCATGCAATATGAAAAACCCAGGCATTGATGGCTGGATTTTTCCCTAAACAGCGCTTGTACAGCTTTTCAAACTATTTTTTTAATCAGGAAATCTTTTCTTCCAAAGATGACGGGGTAGAGGCCTGATGTAAAAGTGAAGTGGCTGGATGGAAATTTCCACTGAAGACCTTCCAACTGGGGTACACCATCAGTTTGCACTGGTCACCCACACTCATAACTGAGGTCTCTGACCGAGCCCACATGCTCTTGTCCAGCACCCCTGCACAGCCCTTCTTCCACGGCCCCTACATCAGCTTGGAGACTCCTCCCTGGCACATCCAGCCAGGCTCCTCGGCTGCTAGGTAGACCCCTGTGTGCGTTTTTGCCTAAGGAGGGCACAGCTGTACCCTGCATCCTATCTCTGCATCCCTGGGACTGAGCACAATGACAGAGGCTCCTCCAAAGTTAAGGGGACGAATAAGTGAATGGAAAGCAATAAATAGACTATTTCAAATAATTACAATGAAGAAAAAAAATAAAATATTAATTTTTATCTGTAAATAGTTACTAGTGTTCAGTGTTGGTAAGAAAAAGACAAAACAAAACCCTACATTCCTAGCTTAGGGAAAACAAATGGACATCTGAATCCTAAAACCATTCTATCCACAGAATATAGTATTAAACATGTTCATTAGTGATGCCTGATTAATTTGTACCTGATTAAAGAGCAATGCATTCTTAGAATAACTGCTTATAAAAACCTTACTTACCTATTTAATGAAGTGGATATATGAGCATAAGATCAGCATACAATTATGTATTTTTTAAATTCAGTAGTTTAAAAAACTAGTAACATGCATGACAACATTCTGAAAAATATATTCTTATGTGTTCTGAAATTCAGTTTCCTAGTGAACATTGAAGAGTACAGTGAAGAGGCTCAAAAAGAGAAAGTACAATCAATTGCTTTATCATTCCTCTTGTTTAATGAAGAAACAGTGTATATTCACTATAGCTCTTATGCCCAGGAAATTCTACCAGTGGAAACCTTCTTCTTGAACTGTTTCTTAACCAAACAAAACAAAACAGCATCCAACACCACACAACACACACCCACGAATGAATTTAACCCGGCTCCTAAATTATTTTGACATGATACTGAATTGCAGATGTATTTTTCAAGTAATGAAAATAAAGTAAAATAACCTGTTGCAATGCTAGGCTATTCATGGCTGTTGTGGGTTAAGCCAAAGATGATATGTCTATTGAACAGAAAGCAACAATGGGTAGAAAAATTCGACAATGAAATCTGCTGAGGGCACACCCAGACCTAAAACAGTTGTTTTGCTCTATCAGGAGGCCTTTAATTCTCACATTGCCTCAAGATTTGTTTCTGTAACACAGAACCGGTCACAGAGACCGAAGTTATTATCATCCTATGCTGAGTTCAACAGTATCATATTTGGCTGTCATTCTTTTTCTGCTTGTTTTTTTTTTTTTCAGCCTGATCCCTGCTATTATACTAAATATTAATGTCATGAAAATGCTTTAAAAAATTCTAGACAAAATCAGTGCACAGAAATGCTGAAACGTCATTAAATTCAGCTTCTAGGGAGATATCTGTCCATTGGTGGTGAAGTCATGTGTTGAAAATCCATATGCAAAGGGTGTCTATATACACATGTGAGTATTGGAACACTGGAAAACTAGGATACAGCCTCTTATTGGCCTGTTTTGTTTCACAGGTGAACTAGGGCAATTGAAAATCATGAAGGGTCATTAAAAATACATTTTTTAGTAAGCACAATCGAGAGCAATTCAGAAATTTGCCTTTTCTAAGTCTCAACAACCAGATGAGGATGTTACTGCTGCAAAGTCATTTTATTTGCTTCACATTTCAGTCTAGTGATTCTCTTAGGATGACAAGTAATCAAACTGCCTTGTATACAGAGCTCACAACAAGTCCATCTGCCTCATCTCTCCACTGCACTAGGTCTAATTAATACTAGTCTCAATATGAAGCATTAGCAGGGGCACTCTTTTGATACTTGACATAAAAAATTTTAAATGTTTCTTTTAAAATAATTGTGCTCATAACCTGCAGGCAAAGAACACTTGTATGCTGGGCAGAACACCAAAAAACGCACACTCTCATAATGGTAATACTACAGGCTTTACTTAGATAAATTATACTGCAGCTAAAAACTTCTGGGCGTCTAAAGTCCCAATTAACAGAGTGAAAAGGCAACCTCTGAAAGAGGAGAAAGTATGTACAACTCATGTATTTGAGAAGAGGCTAATATTCAGAACACATAAGAACTCTTACAACTCAATTACAATGACAAAAGTCTAATTTTAAAAAAGGGCAGGAGAGGGACCTAAGGTGGCGGTAAGAGAGAAGATCCTTGAAACCTCTCCTGGAAAAACAACCGAACAACTGGGACCCAACAGGGGAAACCCTGAGTGGCACAGCCTCAGCTGAGAGATCCACGCATCACAAGAAAATACCTGAAGGTCAGAGAAAGGGGAGTGAATGGGAGAGGAGGGAGGGAGCAGAGCAGAGCAGAGATGAGGCTGCAGAATGTGCTCTGGGGTTGGCAGAAGCAGCAGCAAGGTGGGAGCCAAGGGACACTAGTGAAAGAGCAACATGATCCCTGGCAGGTTAGAGGCTGAGACAACAAGAATGGAGGTATGGGTGGGTGGCTGAAACCCTATGGGACCATGGGCGAGTTAAAACCCCAACCTAGTTACAGAGCACTAGGGCCCCAGCCAGAACACTGTGCCCTGGGGTGCATCAGAGCCTGAACAAAGGCTCTGAACTGCCCTGGGCGAGAATAGGGCCCCAGCTGCAATGTGGTGCAGATGTGGCAGTGCTGGCTCCACCACAGATGGGCTCTGGGAGTGTTTGGAACTGATAGCCAGCTGCAGTAGAAATGCTGACCAGAATAAAACACAGTCCTGGGTAGAATGGAAGGCTCAGGAGAAAAGAGAAGGGCTGAGCCAGATGCACATGCCCAGCCTGCCTGGCACCCCTGATGAACAGGCTTGCTTTATGGTGCAGCCAGCACCCAAGTGAGTTATCCCAATTAGTGACATCAAAGATTGGAATATGGAAACACCACAGAAAGAAGGAGAGATTTGAGAGTCAAAAGAAATGAAAGAACTCCACAAGAACTCGGACTCCATTAGGAAGAACAACATTGGAATAATAGGAATACCAGAAGGGGCAGAACAGAATTCTACAGAGAGAGTACTCAAACAAAGAGTAGACAATAACTTTCCAAACCTATGGAAAGATCTGGAACCCCAAATTCAAGAAAACAGAGTCCCCAGCTACCTGGACTTTAGGAGATCTTCTCCAAGGCACATTATGTTGAAGATGTCAAAAATCAAAGACAAAGAGAGAATTCATAAGGCAGCCAGGGAAAAAAATGATAAACTTTAAAGGAAAGCCCATCAGGCTACCATTGGACTTTTCAGCAGAAATTCTATAAGCCAGGAGGGGGTGGAATCAAATATTCAAAATATTAAAAGAAAGAAACTACCAGCAAAGAATAATTTATCCAGAAATGTTATCCTTTGGATATGAAGGAGGAATAAAGACCTTCTCTAAAGAAGCTGAGGGAATTCTCCATCATGAGGCTGACATTTCATGAAATACTGGAGGAGGCTCTTCAACCTGAAACAAAGGATCAAAATAAATGGGAAAGAGTTGGGACAAAACACACACACACACACACACACACACACACACTCACACACACACACACTAAATAAAAAAGGGGAGAAAGTAATGGCCACAGGAAATCCTCACATATCAATCATCACTCTAAATGTTAATGGACTGAACTCACCAACAAAAAGGCACAGACTGGATTAAAAAACAAAATCCGTTCATATGCTGTCTGCAAGAGACACCCCTCAGCCACAAGGACAAACACAGACTCAGAGTGAAAGGGTGGAAAACAATACTCCAAGCAAATGGGATCCAGAGAAAAGCAGGAGTTGCTATACTGATATCTGATGAAACAGATTTCAGGATAAAAGAGATAATAAGAGACAAAGATAGACATTTCATAATGATAAAAGGGACAATACAACAACGAGAAGACATGACACTCATTAATATATATGCCCCCAAACAGGAAGCACCAAAATTTACAAAGCAACTAACAGATCTATAATAGGGGACCTAAACACCCCCTTAACAGCCATAGGCAGATCATCCAAACAGAAAATAAATAAGAAAAAAAAAAAGAAATATCAACTTTAAATGACACATTACAGCAATTGGACATAATTGACATTTATAGGACACTTCATCCTACAACACAAGATTATACATTCTTTTCTAGTGCACATGGGACATTCTCAAGGACAGACCGTATACTGAGACACAAAACTAGCTTCAGCAAATTCAAGAAGATTGAAACCATATCAAGTGTATTCTCAAACCACCAAGTTTTGAAATTAGAGGACTGGATCAAAGAAGAAATAAAAGCAGATGTTAAAAAATACACACAAACTAATGACAATGAAAGCACAACCTATCAAAATGATTGGGATGTGGCAAAAGTAGTATAATAAGAGGGAAATTTATATTATTACAGGCCTATCTAAAGAAACAAGAAAAATCACAAATAAATATCCTAACATCCCATCTTAAAGAACTAGAAAAAGAAGAGCAGACAAAACCCCAAGTCAGCAGAAGGAAAAAAAAAAAAAAACAATAAAAAGTAGAGCAGAACTAAATGAAATTAAGAACAGAAAGACAAAAGGAAAAATTAATGCAGCAAAAAGCTTGTTCTTTGAAATCAATACAATTGACAAACCCCTGGCTAGGCTCACCAAAAGACAAAGAAAAAATACACAAGTAACCAAAATTAGAAATGAAAGGGGAGAAATTACAACTGATACCACAGAAATACAAAGGATCATAAGAAAATATTATAAAAGGCTTTATACCAACAAATTTAACAACCTAGAAGAAATGGACAAGGTTCTAGAAACTTACAGTCTACCTAGACTGAACTAAGAAGAACTGGATAATCTAAATAGACCAATAAATAGTAAAGAAATTGAAACAATCATCCAAAATCTCCCCACAGGCAAAAGCCCCAGGCCAGATGGTCTCACCAAAGAGTTTTACCAAGCATTCAAAGAAGAATGAATGCCTATCCTCCTCAGACTCTTCCAAAAAAATGAAGATGAGCTAATACTTCCAACTTACTCTATGAGGTCAACATTATCCCAATACCAAAACCTGATAAGAATAACAAAACAAAACAAAACAAAACAAAACAAAAAAAAGAAAACTATAGACCCATATCTCTAATGAACACAGATGAAAAATCCTAAACAAAATATTAGCAAATAGAATACAATCCATCAAAAAGATTATATTCTACCATCAAATGGGATTCATCCCAGGAACACAAGGATGCTTCAACATATGCAAATCAATCAATGTGATACACCACATAAACAAAAGATAAAAACCATATAATTCTATCAATTGATGCAGAAAAAGCATTTGACGAGATACAATATCCATTTATGATCAAAACACTGAATAAAATGGGTATAGAAGGAAAGTACCTCAACGTAATAAAGGCCATACATGACAAGCTCTCAGCTAGTATCATAGCGAAAAGCTGAAGCCCATTTTCCTAAACTCAGGAACAAGACAGGGATGTCCCCTGTCACCACTGCTATTTAATATAGTACTGGAAGTTCTAGCCAGAGCAATCAGGCAAGAGAAAGAAATAAAAAGTATCCAAAATGGGAGAGAAGAAATCAAACTGTCACTATTTGGAGATAACATGATCCTTCACATAGAAAATTCTAAAGATTCTACTAGAAAATATTAAAGAGTGTTTTAGAAACAATAAACAAATATAGTAAAATTGCAGGATACAAAATCAATGTACAAAAATCAATTGTATGTCTATATACCAACAATGAAACTTCAGAAAAAGAAATGAGAAAATCAGTAACAAAAAGACTAAGATACCTGAGCATTAACAAAGAACATGACAAACTCATACACCAAAAACTATAAGACACTATTAAAAGGAATTAAAGAAGACACAAGGAAATGGAGATTCCAGTCCATATGTTCATGGACTGGAAGACTCAACATTGTTAAAATGGCCATATTACCCAAAGCAATATACAGATTTAACACAATTCCCACAGACATTCTTTCAGGAAATAGATAAAAAAAAATTATGAGATGCATATGGAACCACAAAAGACCCCCAATAGCCAAACCAACATAAAAAAGGTAAGCCCAGAAGCATCATGATCCCCAATTTCTATCTATACTACAAAGCATCAATAATCAAAACAGCTTGATATTGGCAGAAATACAGACACACAGATCAATAGAACAGAATAAAAAACCCAGAAATAAACCCACGAATACATGGACAGATAATTCTTGACCAAAGGAGTGAAAAATACACAATGGGGAAAAGACAGCCTCTTCAGTAAATGGTGCTGGGAAAATTGGAAAACCACATGCAAAAGAATGAATCTGAACTGTGAACTGTCACCATTTACCAAAATTAACTCAAAATGGATTAAAGACCTCCACATAAGACCTGGAATAATAAACTGTATAGAAGAAAACATCAGTACTAATCCTACAGACCTCAGGTTCAGGGAGGACTTCATGGACCTGACCTCAAAGGTAAGGGAAGTAAAAGCAAAAACAAATGACTCTATCAAACTAAGTTTCTGCACAGCAAAAGAAACCATCAACAAAGCAAAGAGACAGCCAACCGAATGGGAGAAAATATTTGCAAATGACACCTCTAGAAGGAGCTAATATCTAAAATATATAAAGAACTTGTATGACTCAACAACAAAAAAACAAACTATCTAATTAAAAAGTGGTCAGAGGCCCTGAATAGACATTTCACCCATAAAGAGATATAAATGGCCAGCAGACATATGAAAAAATTCTCATCCTCATTAGCTATTAGGGAAATGCAAATCAAAACCACAATGAGATCCCACCTCACACCTGTGAGAATGGCTGTTATCAACAAGACAAGGAATAACAAGTGCTGGAGAGGGTGTGGAGAAAAAAGGAATCCCCACATACTGCTGGTGGGAGTGCAAACTGGTACAACTGCCATGGAGGACAGTGTGGAGGTTCCTCAGAAAATTGGGAATGGAGTTACCATTTGACCCAGCAATCCCATTTCTCAGTATCTACCCCCCAAATTTGAAAACCTTAATCCCAAAGATATGTGTACCCCAATGTTCTTCGCAGCACTGTTCACAGGGCCAAGTCATGGAAACAACCAAAGTGCCCTTTGGTAGATGACTGGACAAAAAAGCTGTGGTACATACACACAATGTAATTACTCAGCCATAAGAACAGATGAAATACTGCCATTTGTGACAAAATGGATGGACCTCGAGATCATCACGCTAAACGAAAGAAGCCCCACAGAAAAAGCCAAGAATCATATGACTTTGATCACATGTGGAATATAAAACTGAAAGCAACAAAGAAACAAAACCTCATGGACACAGTCAATAGTCTAGTGGTTACCTGAGGGTAAGGGGGAAGGCGGGTCAGAGGAGGAGTAAAATATATGGTGATGGAAAGAGAACTGACTCTGGGTGGTGAACACAAAATGCAATACATAGATGATACACCTGGAACCTAAGTAATTTTTGCTAATCAATGTCACACCATTACATTGAACAATAAAAAATAGATAAATAAAAATAAAGGGCAAAGGACCTGAATAGATACTTCTCCAAAGGAGATATACAAATGTTCAACAGGCACGTGAAAAGATGCTCAATACCATTCATCTTAGGGAAATGTAAATCAAAATCACAATGAGATACCACCTGATACCCATCAGGATTGCTACTATGAAAAAAACAAAAACAAAAACAAAATAAAAACCGAACAAGAAAACCAAACAAAACAGAGAACAGTAAGTGTTGATGAGACTATGGATAAACTGGAACCCTTCTACACTGTTGGTGGGAATGTAAAATGGTACAGCTGCTATGGAGAAGACTACAGCGTTTCCTCAAAAAATTAGGGACAGAATTGCTACGCAATCCCACAATTCTACTTCTGGGTATATACTCAAAATAATTGAAAGCAGGGTCTCAAAAATATTTGTACACCCATGTTCATAGCAGCCTTATCACAATAATTGAAAGGTAGAAGCAACCCCAGTGTCCCATCAACACAATGTGGAATATAGATACAATGCAGTTTTATTCAGCTTTAAAAAAGAAGGAAGTTCTGACACATGGCTGCAACATGAATAAACCTTGAACGGATTATGCTAGGTGAAATAAGCCACTCACAAAAAGACAAATACGGTATGATTTTTGTTTATATGGCATGTTTAGAGTTGTGAAAATCCTAGAGACAGAAAGTAGAATGGTGGTTGCTGGGTGCTTCAGGGAGGAGAGGAGGAGGAGATGTTAATGGCTAGACTGAGTTTTGCAAGATGAAAAGCATTCTGGAGACAGGATGCACCACAATGTGAATGTATTCAATACGAGTGAACTGTACAACTAAAAATTGCTAAGGTAAAGCTTATATTACATGTATTTTTCTGTAATTTAAAATAAAAATTAAAAAGAATTGGAGAAATGTAATTGATTAGACATTTAAAGATACTAGGAAATTACTATTAATTTTGCTAAATTGCTAAAGTAGAGTATCATCTACCATTTATATTCTAAAAATGTCTTTTAATGGAGTCTTATGAGGTCTCACAATTAAGTTCCCGAACTCGCCACCGTGTGCTTACGTTGGCAGCACTATATAAACAGCTCAGTAAGGTGTCATAACCTTGGTGTATCTGTGTCTCACAGCTGGGTTCATGTCGACTTGTGGTGGTGTCTTGTTGAGTGGCTTTCATTACTGGTGTTGCGTGTTTTTGTGTGCCATCGCGATTATGTCGCAGCTTCCATTAGAGCAATGAACAAACATTAAATTTCCTGTTAAAGTTGGCAAGAGTGGAAGGGACATGTTAGTCCAAGTTTATGGGGATGATGCCATGAAGAAAACAGCAGTGTACAAATGGATTAAATGTTTTTCTGAGGGGAGAGAAAGCATCTCAGATGAAGAGAGCTCAGGTCAGCCAGTAACGAGCAAAGCCGATGAAAACATTGCAAAAATTCATCGAATTGTGACAAAATTGTTGGCTGACAGTGGGAAGCACAGCAGACCAAGTAAATATCAATAAAGAAGCAGGGAAATCTTAAGTGAAAATCTTCGCATGAGAAAAGTGTGTGCAAAGATAGTCCCGAAGGAGCTCATCGATGAACAAAAGCAAAGGAGAGTTAAAGTTTGCCAAGACCTTTCAGAGAGGCAAGATGATGTTTCGGGCCGTGTTATCACTGATGATGAGACATGGGTGTACCAATACGACCCTGAAACAAAGCATCAAAGTGCACATGGAAGTCAGCCAATTCTCCACTACCAAAGAAGTTCCATCAGTCCAATTCAAGAGTCAAAACAATGTTGCTAGCCTTTTTCAATATTGGAGAAATTGTGCAGTATTAATTTGTACTAACTGGACAAACAGTCAACCAAGTTTACTATTTGGAAGTGCTGAAAGGCTGTGTGTAAATGTTAGACAAAAATGACCTGAACTTCTTATCAAGAACTCATGGCTTTTGCATCATGACAATGCACCAGCTCACACAGCACTGTCTGTGAGGGAGTTTTTAGCCAGTCAACAAAAAATCGTATTGGAACACCCTCCCTACTCACCTGTTCTGACGCCCAATAACTTTTTTCTTTACCTGAAAATCAAGGAAATATTGAAAGAAAGACATTTTGATGACATTCAGGACATCAAGGGTCATGTGATGACAGCCCTGACCGCCATTCCAGAAAAAGAGTTCCAAAATTACCTTGAAGGGTGGACTAGGCACTGGAGTGAGTTCATAACTTCCCAAGGGGAGTACTTTGAAAGTGACTGTAGTAATACTCAGCAACGAGGTATGTAGCACTTTTTCTAGGATGAGTTCGTGCACTTAATTGTCAGACCTCGTAAATACATTCTGAAGTGTATACAAATAAAATAATATGATATCTGAGATTTGCTTTGAAAAATAATCCTAGGACAGAGCAGGGTAAGGGAGGGCTGTGGAAGTGATACAGATACAACAAGATTACCTTGGATTTGATAACAGTTAAAGCTGGGAGATTATGCTGGGTTTTGTTATATGACTCTATCTACTTTTCTATATGTTTAGAAGTTTCTGTAGTGAAAAAAATTTAAATATATAAAAAACATTCACCAACAAAAGACCTGGTTGGCTTTTGCTGGTGAAACTATGGATTAAAACTATTTCTTTTGAAAATTTAAAGCACGCTCAAAACATACTTTTACAATCCAAAAAAAAAAAAAAAAAAATCAAGTCAAAATTGTACAAGCCATGCAAAGTTCCTCAGCATATCACTGTTTGTCGAAATGAAGGTGTTGGGATTTGCTTGGTAATCTGTATCCAGACTCAGGTAACACTTAGAATAGACACAAGCATGTATGTCAGACACTAGCTTGACTGTACAAACTCTACTAATTTTTATCATATGGGATGGTCTTTTTCAGAAAACCAGGAGCACTTGTCATTTCTAACTGAAGCTGCAGTATCTATGTCTCACACACTTAGGAAGAGCAGCATTGCCCTGCAGCATTGATCAGCTGCAAAGGGGACTTCCTGGTGTAATTCATGAGCAGTAACCCTGGGAGCATTTCACTTGGGGTCTCTGTCCTTTACTTTTTGGGTCTACAGCTCTTGTGGATCCTGATTTTCTTCCTGAACCACAATGCTAGTGCTATCATTTGACAGCCTGGTATGGGCCATGTCTTGTTAGTTCAGTGACTGTAGCCATTGGAGAATGCTACAGGGAGACTTCAATGAATGACACAGGGAGACTTCTGAATATTGTGATTCCTTTGGAGATTCTGCAGTGGATTCAGAATAGTTTTGCCCCAGAGATGGACTGCTGTTGAAGATTCATTCATTCCCCACCAACAGCGTCCTTTACTAATGTATAAACTCGTGGAAGGCAGGAATTACGGCCAGACGCCTACTACACTACTATGTACGCATTCAATCATCATGAAACTGATTTTCTGAATGACTCGGTGTGTGTCAGGCCAGGACTCGTGCGGGGGAGGGGTGCTCAGCCAGGCATGCGTCTTGGGCACTGCAGCCCACACCACACGGGAGATTTTGTATGTGCAGCTTGAGCAGGTGCCGTTTGGAGGTTCCATTTCTGAATTACGTCACAGATGTGTCCACTGATCGCTACTTCACCTGAACTACCACACGGCAGAAGGCTGGGGCACTGAGAATCCTCTCCTACTTCTACTGTGACAAGTTCTTTTGATGGAGTCTTAAATTCTGGGTAGAACTAACACAGATGGGATCCCGCCCAACAAGGACACCACACAGAACTCCCCCAGGTCCCTGGTGAGGAGAGGCTGTGGGTAATTTCTCAGGTGCTTTTTGCTTTATTCCAGTGACCGAGTTCATGCTGCTTGGATTATTTTACTGCCCATTTCTGTTGGGAAATAATTATACTTAACTTTGCATTGTTGTTCCCAGTGCTCGTACGATATTTATCATAACTGCTTTAAAGGGTGGTGTACACTCACCCCCCAATTCTCACTTCCTAGCTTCAAATGGCAGTTCAATCTGTTTAATGGCACCCCCTCCCCCCAAATTGAGGCTGATTCAAAAATGATTTTCTTAACTCATTTTCATTTGATTTCTTAAAAACTCTACTTTGGCTCAGAATGTTCATGGTCCTTTGAGATTCGAATAGAGAAAGCTTAAAGAAAACCTGTTTATTTCTTCTTGGGTGTTCAGAATAGGATCCAGAATGTTTTTCTGAGTATAAAAAGAAAATGCTTTCTCCTTTCTCTAGAAATCTTGAAGCTAGACATTCATCTAACCATAAAAATGAATCTCCCCTTTATGTGACTATTTTAAAAGATACATCCCGAGATTTTTAGCTTTGACTTAATAATACCACAAATGCCAAATATTACATTAGATCTTATATAGTCCAAAAAGAACTGTAAGTCATTTCAGTTTTATTATAAGAACTAAAAATAGCACCAAATTCTACTAAGGAAGCAATATCTCTTTATTGCTTAGATAAACCAGTAAACCATTAAAAGAAAAAAATTGTTCCCATTTTTAATGTAGCTCTGGTTCCTATTTACACACTCTTGAATTCTGTCCTTTGATTCCTTTTCTTTTACTATCTTATTTTTCTAAATTGAAAAGCAAAAAAAATTTTTAACGGTGAAATAAACCAAGCAAACACACAAGGCAATATAAATCTGTCCAATTTAAATTCTTGAAGTTGAGGCCCTTAAGTAGTATTTTAATACCCAAGTCATTGTTCCAATTTTAGATAGCTATTTAGAATTCTCCATTAGTAATTGAGTTCTACACTATACCTACGGTGTTGGGAGTTTATTTTCCTGAAAGTCTCTTGAATTAGTTTTGTTTAAAAATTTTTATCTTTTACTATTTTCAATTTATAAGCATGTTAAAAAATGTCTTTTGCATATCTCGTTCAATATGCACCCCATCACATCTATGAGATCAAATCTACACAAACTCCTAGCAATTACTCTTCTATTTTGGATAAAAAAGTGGACCCTGTCTATGTTTTTAAAATTGCTATTTTAGATTAGAATTAATTATCTAAGATTAGAATTAATCTTAGGATCAAAAGCTTACTAGAAGATGGTTCAACTGTTTCAGAAGGTACAATTTGTTCCTCAGGACACAGTACTTACATTTTGAATTTACAGAATAACAGATAAGGTTTCCAAGGTCTATCTGTATTGCTTCTATGTGGGCAACCTCCCCTGACAGGCAGTTCAGTTCCTGAGACCTGTGATGACTCAGCAAGGTGCAGCACTAACAGTGAGTAGGTTTATGAGGATTTGTCTGTCAACGTGAAAATCTGGTCAAGTATGCTCAGATCAACAACAAATCTTTGGGCGTTATTGATCAAAGAAAAGAAAAAAAAATACTCCTTTTGGACCCCTTAAATAAGTCCTTATTTAGAATGCTAATATTACAGCCACAAACAGGGCCTGAATGTCATTTAAAATAAACTCACCCCATTCAAGATCTTTTGTTTTGGAGAAAACAGAAGCTGAAAAACAAGAGCTCTGAGCACAGGCGGGGCTGATTTTCAAGGCCCCATGCTGGCTGCTCACAAGGAAGGGATTAAAGATAAGATGAGAATAGTAGCTCCCTTATCCTAGAGAAGAAAAGAAATATAGGCTAAAATGTTATTTCTTCTAAAAAATATTACTGGAAGTGTTATGTAAATGATATGTACGATCTGAGACCCAACCAGTCCACTGATTACCTCCCACCTCTCCAAAATGATCAATGCCATCAATGAAATTTACTTTTTACAGTTTTATAACGTTCTGTAACTGGATAGCTGGTATAAGATACCAAGTCTTAGGGGGTGGGTGTAGGTCTAATGCCAATTAAGAAATAATCTGGATTATCACGAGTGAGGGTGCACACATGAAATATAAATCACAGTGGCACTACAGGCTGAATGATTAAAAAAAAATCCAAAATGGTGGTGGGGCTAATCAGGTCTTTTTTTTTTACTGATTAGATATGTGAAAATCGACTGCTTTAATTTTCTCCTTAAGAGACGTCACAAAAATAATAGCCAAGCAGAGAGTAAGACAAAGAACCTCACCACCCCAAAGACCAGTTTTGATTATGGAGATAACCCAGTGAACCCCAAACACGGGAAGACTGCCAAAAAGGGGTACAAAGAGGGAGAAGGGGGCCAGGACAAAGCTGGCCAAACTGACCTCCACACACAAGGGGCCCCGGAGTGCCAGCAAAAAGCCTGAGCAGGGAAACCCAATCCAAGGACCTCACGGGGTTTCGTTTGTGACCACTCTCCTTCCTAGGGTTACAGCCCTGTTCTTAGGCCTTGATTATTTCCTACTGGGGGGCACGCAATAATCTCCTTTGTCATCAGATTAATCTCCCAAATCGCAGGCCTCCAGCATGGCACCCCCCTGCACAAAACCCTGTCATGCAGGTCTCCCCACAAGCCCCGCCTCGAGGGTAATAGGCCAATCAGAAGACTAGATTATTCTCCTGGTGTGGTCAGTTCACAGCTTTGTGTCCTTGGGCTGATCATTTAAATTTTCTCAGCCAGTTTCCTTGTGGGGGCGGGGGGGAAGGAACTAATTGTGTAATAAATGGTGCAGACAGTGTGAACTGTAAACATGGGACGAAAACACAATTGTTTTTATTACCATTTCAACGCATTTTCTGCTGCTCACCTTCTACAAGTCTGATCCTCTAAATACACGTTACAGACGTGTGGCCTTCCAGGCTTCCCTCCTCCATGCCCTGCTCCCACCTCCCCTGCGCTGCTACCCTGGACAACATAATGTTCTGTTGCCCACTCCCTCCTCTGAACCCCCCAAAGCAAGCAACAGCTACTCTTAGCTATGGCGTGCCCCCCACCCCCCCAGGGGCTGTCCATTGCTCTCCCCACGGCCCTGTGCTGACTTCAATCTTAACAGATGGAAGATTAGGACAGAACAAGTGAGACTCAGAGGTGTGAGGTGCTTTTCCCCAGGCCACACAGCAAGGAGGCTCAGAGGTGGCGGAGACAGGCCGGTGTGGAGCTTGGGGACTGCCACGTGCCTGCTTACAGGCACACGTGAGAAAACTACGGCTTTATCCGAAAGGAAGGAGCAGCAGAAACGTACATTTCCGTGATATGCAGCAGAGCCTCCAATAATGTTGTTTCATTACCACGTTGATAAAAAAATAAACTGATTCTGCCAGGGGCCCTGTCTGTGTGCAGTCTGCACGTTCTCCCCGTGTTCCTCCCACATCCCAAAGACGTGCATGTGGGGTGAATGGACGTGTCTCCACTGACTGTCCCCGCTGGTGTGGGTGTGGGAGGCCCTGTGATGGAGGGTGCCCTGTCCTGGGTGAGTGCCACCTTGTGCCCTGAGCTCCCACAAGAGGCTCTGGCCGCTGTGACCCTCAGGGGGTTAGAAAATTATTACCTTATTTGTTTTTTAATTAATCTTTTTCTGAACTATCTGTATGGTTGAAATCTGTTTCCACATTTAATACAAGAAATGTTTGGGTCTTTAGAAGTTCGGTGACTTTTTTTGGTGATCGGAAATACGCCGTAGGAACGTAACCCTTGTGTCTGTGAATTAGCCGAAGGCCAAACTAGTCCCGTTGAAGGCGCAGTGTCCAAGAACCTATCCATGACATGAGTGAGGACTTGCTGTGTGACCTCCTTGGGAGAAGTTAAAGAGAAAGGGGACAACTGTCAAGATAAAAGCAAAGAGAAGGGACCAGGAAGGCTCCTCGAGCTACAAATCTCTCCAACAGTCAAGAGTCTCTGAGTTTTGGTTGTGAGCGCTTAGATTCCACGGAAGTCTGCAGTACCCAGAAGTTATACTTAGGACCATAAATTAGCTCATCATTTTGATCTACTGTGGCACTGACACACGAAAGAAAATAAAGCCAGGAACTACCTTTGGGGTTGAACGGGCCACTCATCACCCGTCAGCACGCCTGTCACACAGCCTTTGGGCACGGCTCTGTTGGGATGGCTGGAGCCACCACAAAGGCTGGAAAGTGTCACTCACTTTGCATGGTTCTTAACTGAGAACTGTGGCTGTCACGGGTCCACCACAGTCCAGCCTCTGTCCCTTTCCGGGCACACAGCAAGGCAACCTCTCCCTGTGTCCCTTGCTCTGGGTGGGCTAGCAGAGGTGTGTGTGGGCCCCATTCTAAGCCTGGGCCTGCTTGCCCACCCACACCCAGCCCGCTGGGCTAGAAAGCTGATGACAGTGATCACAGGCACCTCAGAAGTGACACGCTCAGACATGACAACCTTCTCTCTCTGTACTACCAAACCTTGCCCAAACCAAGGCACCTGAGATTGTTGGAAGAGAGACAGATTTCTCTCGTGTCTGAGCCACGGCATGCTGGGCCTATTCGTTCCAGCTGTTGCACCTACCCTGACGAATTTGTGTGCTGACGTGCGCCTCCCTGGGGCCCCAGATGCTGACACGTGGTGCCTGCACACAGGTTACAGACTAGTGTGGCTGTCAGTGAATTGTCCTCGTGCCCTGAAGGGCCTGATCTAGAGCAGGCAAACTTCTTCTCCAAAGGGATAGACAATAAATACTTAGGCTTTGCAGGTCCTGTACCATCTCTGAGACACATCCCTTTTCTCCATTCTAAATAACTCTTTAAAATTTCAGTGACATTCATAGCTTGCAGGACCTACAAAGGCAGGCCATGAACCAGACAGGGCCTACAGCAGCGGTGGCCAACCTGTGGGCTTCCCTGGGCCACAATGGAAGAAGGATTGTCTTGGGCCACATATAAAATACACTAACACTAACGATAGCTGATGAGCTAAGAAAAAAAAGTCGCAAAAAAAATATCCTGTTTGACGGAAGTTTATGGATTTGTGTTGGGCCATATTCACAGCCGTGCTGGGCTGTGTGTGGTCTGCGGGCCGTGGACAAGCTTGGCCTACAGGATACGGTCTGTCATTCTCTGTCCTAGACCCCCCAGCCTAGATGTTTTTTAAAACCAAAGGAAGAATACTATTTCATGACATGTGAAAATTACATGAAATCCAAATTTGGGACCTACAAATAAAGGTTTACTGGGGTTCCGCCACATTTATTTGTGGACATGCCGTCTGTGGCTGCGTTAGCTGGGTGGTTATGACTGGCAGCAGGCCCACAAAGCCTGAAGTATTTACTATCTGACCCTTCACAGGCGAGGCTGGCCAACCCGTGGTCTGCAGACTGCACGAGAGGCTGTCCTGTGTAAGTGACCAGACCCCCAACAGTCCGCGGAGGACTCTGGGGGTCTGGCTGCTCTGGCACCGTGCTGAGAGTTCAGCATCTTCAGCAGCTGCCGTGGAAGCAGCTCAATCCTCAGAAGATTCAGGAGTTTAGTGCTGCCCCTAAAACAGGGTCCTGGCCAACTGAAGTGTCCTGATGAAGTGGGCTGGGAAAGAACTTTCCAGTTTGTCTCACATCAATGTACTGAATAACAACAGTGTTATACTCACTAGGGAGGTTTAGTTGGTCTAAAGCAGGGGTTCCCAACCCTTTTCCGCGTGTGCACCCCCTTTAAACCCATTTCTATGAATTGTACCCCTCATTTTTAAAACAGCTGCTTTTAAATACTGACACTTCTGTTCAGTGCTTATCTTAATGTAAAATAGTGGAAATGAGGTAATAAGTTAGGAAAGAAAAATTACTACACTAGAAGTACAAACCACAGATTTAATTTTACAATATTTGTTAACAGTTACAATATTGATAATAATGATCAAGTATTTAAACAGTAAATAAAAAGAATTACTTGAAAAGAATCACAATTAAAGACAACGCACTTACTTTTACTCAGTCAATACCTAAACTGATCAAACAGTCTGGCTGTGGATGTATTTATGTGTTTGGGGAAGTTCTAGAAATGTCACAAATGGATTGTTCTGCAACTGTGGGTCATGATTGGTAGAGCAGTAGTTTAGGGGGAGGGTTTATAGCCATGCCCTCGCCAATCATCACTTGCTCATGTAATCTAATTTTGGAGTGTCTTTATTAATGGTGATTCAAACTTAACATTTATTGTTCCATAACTAACATTTTGCATTTTTTTACTTTCCTCATTTTTTCACCATTCCTGATTATTTTTCATGTACCATGAATGGCCCAGCATGTACCCCCGGGGGGTACATGTACCACTGCTTGGGAACTGAGGTCTAACGTCACTGTGACAACTGGATCCGCATAGAAGCCTGGTGCATTATGAAACACATGCTCAGAGAGCAGATACAAGATCCTTAGGTGACGCGTGCTGCTGCTATTATTGGGTTATTGCTATTAATAAGATATGGTGCCGGGCCCTTCAAATTCATGGCACAACTTAAATCTTTTCCCGCAGCCTGACTGAGCTATAATTGGCACAACTTAATTCTTAAGACAATTCTGCAAGTCAAGGAGCCAGCTTTATGGATGAGGAAACTGAAGCTCAGTAGGAATAAATAATTTGCCCACAGTTAAAAACAAACAAACAAACCAACCAACCTGAAAGTCAGAGCTTGGATTTGAGTTTAAAGCTATTTGAATTCAAATCTGATGGTCTTTCTTCCATGCTACAAGGTATGTCACACGTTGTTACTTCATAAATTTGAAGACACTACACGTATTAATACTCACTGGCCGGTATGCCAGATTCAAGTTTTTGACTGTCAAGATTCAACTGCATTAAAATATAATTAATATTTATTTTGTGCCAGTCATGGTGCTCAGTGTTTTTCACATATGGTCTCTAGCCTCTTGCAAGCCTCAATTTTCTCATCTAGAAAATTGGGCTTAGTAATAGGAGTTTCAGAGCATTAATACTGACTTAAATGAGTGCTGGGCACAAAGGAAATTCTTAATAAGTAGGACCTACAACTAAAAATGTCAACTTTTGTGTTGTCTTAACTGCTCATGTTTAGGTTTCTGTATAAAATGAGGAGTGTACTTTTAAGACCTCTTCTACCCCAAATCCAAATGAAACAGAAGGATTGGAACAATAAAGCCATTAGGTAGAAATCTCTCGGGGACTCCCTTCAGAAGAGGGGATGGGGCGTCGGCATAATACTTATTTGAAACAGAAGTTTGGGGTATGTGCTTTGAGATAACTGTATTATGTTGTCTATGTCAGCAGTGTCCAACCTTTTGGCTTCCCTGGACCACATTGGAAGAAGAATTGTCTTGGGTCACACATAAATTACACAAACACTAGTAACAGCTGATGAGCTTAAAAAGAAAGTTGCAAAAAAAAAAAATCTCATAATGTTGTAAGAATTTGTGTTGGGCCGCATTCAAAGCTGTCCTGGGCCGCAGGTGTGCCTGGCCTATTTTAAAGACGGCATTCAATGAAAAAACCAAGACTCATTTTCTTCAGTGAAATTGGGGAATTTGGATTTAACTTAAAAGCAACTTCTAAAAATGCATTCGACAAAGAAAGCAGGGACAGATATTGTTAACCACCTATGGACTTTATTTTCCTGCTGATATGCTATTCCTTTTCTCTTCCCTAGCCAAGCTCGCATTGGGCTTCCCACCTTCTTTTAGTTCCCATCAGCTTTGTTATAAAACAGCATTTCCTTCTAACACCCAGCATGCCTGTTTCCCAGAGCTAGGGTTACACGGAAGGTGGGACATTCTCAAACTTTTTTTCTACATATTGCTGTAACATGCTCTAATTTTGCATTATATCAACCAGATCCTATATCCCCTTACTGAATGGCCTGCTCATTGAGTTGCCTAAGCTACTGTGACTAAGCTGCTACTCAAGTATCTGGTTCCCATAGAGACAGAACAGCTATCACATTGTCAGGCATTCGTTTCCTTCCATGCCTGTAGAGTAAGGCCGGGCCTTCCATGCTGACACCATGACATCTGTGCTCCTGAGCTGCTTTAAGACTTCTCTCCTCAGCCTCAGGGTGCAGGGTGCTCTGCCCAGCTTGGTTATTATTGTCACGAACAATCCTTGTTGAACCACAGATTCTTACAAGCATGCTTATCAGATTTGAGAGCAAATTCTGCCTAACTCCAACATTCTCCAATGAAGTGAACGTTAGGCAAGCTTTCTTGCATGCTTCAGGCTATGACTCAACATCCTTAGCAATTAGGTTTTCAAACCTGTCCAGACAATGAGACAACAGGCTGACCTTGAGCATCCAGCACAAAGAAGGTGCTCAATAAACGAAATCAAGCTGAGAGTGTGTGAGGAGCTTGTGATCTTGAGTATATCCTGTAGCCTCTAACTCTGACCTCTCCAGCCCTGACCACTGTCCCATGTCCCAGGCTTAACTCCTAACCGCCTCCTTGCCTGGTCCAGCTAGATGTCTAGCAGGCATCTCAGACTTGTCAAACACCAAACTTACCATTTCCAACCCAAATTAGTGCTTCAACATTCTCACATGATTCTTCTCCCACTTTCTCAGGACAAAATCCTGGGCATGATCTTTTCATTCCTCTCTATTACTTACTGCCCTCTAGCCCAATCTACACAATTTCCAAATCCAATTTCTCTGCTGGCAGTAGAATCTAGAATCCAATCAGTTCTTTCCATCTCTGCAGCTAGTGACCAGATCACTGTTAAAGCCCCCTCTTTGGTCTCCCATTCCTCTTGTCCCACCATTAATTTTCCACACACAACCAAAGCAATCTAGAAGTCTAAATCAGATCCTGAACTGTCCTGCCCTGAAGTCCTCAAATGACTTCCCATGGCACGTGCAATGAGATCAACTCTCTGGACTATGGCTGGGGGGTCCTTGGTCCTGGCCCTCATCTCTCTCTCCTCGGCCTCTCCACCATTCAGTTGAGCCACTGCCTCTTTGTCCCTCAAGCATCAAACCCTTTCATGCATTTGCACTTGCTGTTTCCTCTGCTCAGAACACTCTTTCTCTTAATGGTCATGGGACCCACTTCTTCAGGTCCTTCCAACCTCAGGCTCAAAGTCTTGTTCAGGAAGGCCTTCCCTAATGAGGCTTCCGAAATTTGCTTTCTCCCTGACCCCGATCAACTTATAAATAAGGGTAAGATTACATTTAAATGTCTCAAATCACCCATACTTTAAAAAATATACAATTTTGGCTTTGGGGAATTATATGAGATGGAACTTTTGATCACATGCCCTAATTTGAGAAAACTAAACAAATTAACAAAATACTATTTAATGAAGCCTCAAAGTACTAATGGTTGGCATTCAAAAAATAAAACTCAGGGTATTTGTAAACTTTTGTTTTGACATCGTTGAGAATCTAAATGAAAAATTCTAGAGAGCAAGCGCTTTCTAGATTAGGTGTGAAT
Source organism: Lyroderma lyra (assembly GCA_004026885.1). Taxonomy (NCBI): domain Eukaryota; kingdom Metazoa; phylum Chordata; class Mammalia; order Chiroptera; family Megadermatidae; genus Lyroderma; species Lyroderma lyra. Next base: position 88,376 of record PVJL010001442.1, read on the forward strand.
TCCACGTGTAAACCAATAATTTACAGTCAAAGGTTAATGGGAGGTCGATAGGTCATGGGACATTCACCACCTTACTCTAAGCTGGCCCCTCTCAATGGCTACAAAGAACTGGTCAAGAAAACACTCTTTGAATCAGTTTGGCTCTTAGTGAGGATGCTTTTAAGGACTTGAGACTTTCTGGATGGTTTTTCAAATTCTGGTTTTCTAAGTGCCTATTTTTTCCAACACTTTTGTGTGTTTTCTTCTTTTGAAGTTAGTTAGAGGGACATTATAATGGTTCAGTTACGAAGATCTTCAAGAATTTTTCTACTAGCTACATGTTGATATTTCAAATATTCATCTATAATTAGTTTTTAAGTATTTTTTATAAAAATAAGAACATCACTATCCTTAGTAATAAAAGTATAAGTATAGTACTGACATAAAAAAATAATACAAACACAACACAGTTAATACTGAATCTTTCTTGTGCTAGCTGCACAGTAGCGATCTCCTTTGAATGACTGATTCTTTGGCTTTTATTTTTGTAACCTGAATTTTTAATTACCTTCTCACAGAAAATACGTTTACAATAAGATGGGCCATACTGTGTTTTAAAGATAACCTTATTTCTGAACAGAAATTCAAATGGTGGAATACTCTTACAAATGTACATTTTTTTTTCTTTTTTTTTTGATTAGGGATAGCTTTAGCATTGTAAGGAGAAAAACTACATTGTGAAGCTCAGTTGATAATTCCCCTTCTTTCACCCCCAGACTGCACCTACATATAGCAGGTATTCTATTATATTTATTGAAATGAATACTTATTGAAACAATGAATACCTGGATAAAATCTATAGTGACTACATGCACATTTTGTGGATCTCAACTTTCACATTAAATTGTGATAAATACATGAAGCCACCAGACATAAGAATTCAGTTCCGAAGGCTCCAGTCCAATAGCTTCAAGAATCTAAGACTTGTAATATTACCTCTTTAAAGATTAAAAAAAAATGAGAAATACATTCGCAAAATCATTTCATAAATTACCTGTAACTATTTTAAATAACATTGTGTGTGTGTGTGTGTGTGTGTGTGTGTGTGTGTAGAAGGTTTATGAATCCATCAGGCAACATATCAAAAGGAATTTCCCAAGTTGTAGGAAACTCACATGAGGAACATTGAAAGTGAAGGCCTACTCACAGAAGGATCTGCAAGACTATTTTTTACTAATACCCACATAAGTACTGCAACAACTCAAACATAAATGTATTGGCCCTGTGGTCATTCTGAGGCCCAATTTTACATACCGTTCACAAAAGTTTAGCCCCATAGCAAAAGCATCTATAAAAAGACATTTATAACAGGTGCTTTGAAAATAAAATAGGAACACTGCTAATTAGTGAAGACAACAGTAAGTAAAATATTTGCTCCTTTAAGGATACTGTAATTAAAAGAATAAAAAGACATGGCAAGTAAAAAAATACAACCCAAAAGATCTTTCTATGTCATCTATACACTTTAATATTTCATCCTAGAATAGCACTTAATCGCTTTTATTCACTGGGGCCTGAAAGAAGAACAAATTTAATTGCAAAAGGTTTATCTCATTTTGAAGGACCTACAAGAGTCTCCTTTTGTGCATCTACAAGTTTTTCCCAAACACATACACACGTTTGACTGTATCAATAAATCGAGTTTTTTTTTACATTTTAAATTTATTAACATTAAACCAAATTCCTATTTGTACAAAGAAAAAATCAATTCTAGTCCTATTTACTCTAAAGAAAAAGAACATGCCTTTGGTACTCACCCTCCCGTATCTGTTGGCATAGGACCCAGTAAGCAGGGAGTGGAAAACAATGATTGTCTCGTCCAAATCCCAGATGAACACTCTCTACAAAGGAAGAAGCATATCAGTGTGTCTTTCCCTGGGTTGAGAGACCTGTTACTCTGTTCACTTCAACATGACTAGATAGTCTTGAAATGGGAGACAAATGAAAAATCCAATTTACTATTTTTTAAAATACAGCTGATCCAAAGAGTATCTCCCTCAGATGAGATACAAGAGGATAATTACATGTCAACACATATATATAAATATAGGAAGAAAATAATAATAGATGTCCTTTCTACTTCTGGAGTAGATGATCAGTCTCAGTTCTGAAAGAATGAAAAATGAGCTACGACGTGTCTTTTATAACTTCTGAGACAGAGGTGTGATCGATCAAAAGTCACTCAATTTAGCTTCTCCTTATCTCTGCTCTCTGTTGGTTAAGAAATGTTAAAACAGCCAATCTTACATTTTATTCTTATCAAGATATGTGTTAAAAAATGGCACACAAAAACTAAAACTTTACATCATCTCTTCACCCTCTGTTACTTACTGGGCTACCATCAAGTGGATGGGTTTGTATATTGTTTCTGCCCATTTTTCCTCAGATTACAGATAGTTAGCAATTTCGGCAGGCATGTAACACCTGTTCTTGACACACTCTTGGGCATGTGGAATAGGATTTGAAGAACAAACTTTAAAAAGGTCTTTGAGATACCACAGAAGGCCTCAAGCCTCCTTGCCTTCTTCTAAGTCCCACTCACCCCAGTACATATTCATACACATGGGTTCTGCTGAAACTTTTCATCTTTTCGGCCAAAATAATCATGGTTTCCACCATCATATTTCACTTGGGCAAAAAACCAGAAACGTAATTGCAGAGGGTTCAAGGCTCTGAAACCTACCAGCCGGTAAGGTCTTATTTAATCCCTCCTGCTTTTGAACTCCACCAAAACATGTCCATAAAACATGCTCATTTCAGTTTAGAGAATGTTCCAGGTTTTCCTTTCTTAACATAGATAAATGTGTCTTTAATTTGCAAGTGGATTTTATGAAGCATTTTTAATACATTGCTTAATTGGAATGGCAATGATAGAGCAGTACAAGAGAAGTTTGCTCCAGCACATTTATATACAGTGGACTCTCTGTTAACCAGCACTCTCAAGTAACCAGCAGAATAACTGAAGAAATAATACTACATTTATCCGGCATGGATGCCTGTTAGCTGAGAGTCTACTGTAATTTGCTATAGTTCCTCAGAGAGAAATAAACAGATGCTTTACCATTCAGTTAATTAGAAAGAATTGCTTTACCTGTAATTAATATGGAAGAGAGAAAATAATGCCTCACTTACAGTTAACATGGAGAAGAAAGCAGTAATAAAAGTCTCTGGACACCCTGATCACTGCCAGTTACGTTGTAGGTGCACAGAACCACCGTGTAGCTGCTCATACGCCTATTTACTCCGGTATTGGCGATAACATACCTCAAGATCAGAATCTGGGGGAGGTGAAGGATTATTGTTTCTTCGGCCCCGACCACGTGACTTGCCATCTGAACCTCGACGTAATCGATCAGAGTCCGAATCTTTAATGGGTGTCGATGGGCTGTGGATTGTACTATACTCTGCAGAAATACAGGAAAGACTGTCATCTCTTGGTTCTAGCACCACATTCTGCATTACCTTTTACTTGCGCGGGTAAATAATCAATGAGGTGTTTGACGCCCTGCCTTGTTCTGGAAGAACGAGTCATCGGAAATGACTACAATGTACTTGGAGGTGGGAGACAAGAGGGTGCACTGAGGTACCTGCATTTTCTTCGTGGTTCTCTACGATTAGACCGTGGCCCCACCCTCACTTCTGCCCTGGTTGCCTTTTTTCCACGAGTAGTGCCATGGCCTGCAGTACTTTGGGGTTCACACGTCTGCCTTACCCACCCCCACCTACAGAAAGGCCGCCTCCCCACGTCACCCCCACCTACAGAAAGGCTTCTGGGAAGAAATGAGAGGAAAATCGGCTCTGCAGCGGGGAAAACGGAATCACCAGGCAGATTTTTCTCTGAAAATTAGAACAACCCTCCAGGGTCTCTCTCATGTTCCATGAGAACAAGGGAGTTCAAGAGAGCAGAGGTACGTGGGCAATACCCGCGCTCTGTCCCACACTTGCCACGAGTTCTTCCCGTGTCTTAGTCGCTTTGAGCCCAAAAATCCCATACCAGAAAGCACATTAAAATTACTCAAGAAATCACAGAAATAACCCTACAGAAACCACACACATGAACAACCCCCCACCCGTCAGAGGAACGCCGGGGCCGGCACCGTGCGCTTCGGGGGAGACTCATCCTGTCTCCAGAATGCACAAACACCACTTACTCTCACTCCTCCAGGTTGGGTGTGATTTTTCTCTATCCAGTTCACGTATCAGACAATGTCCACCTCTTCAACTTCCAGAAGTGCCAGCGTGCTGGCTCCCTCCCCGAAACTCTTTTCCAGATTTCTCTCCTGGATGTGGGTTGGACTCTCTCAAGCTAACGTGAAGAATGACTATTCTCACTGAGACATGGTCGATGTTACAGGTCACCACACAGAAAACTACGGAGAGCAGGGGAAGACCTGGCGGCTTTTATTATGATACTGTCAGCCCCACTCTACCCACAGGCCATCCACTCATCAAAGCATGTGCTCTCAGTAGGACCTCCACCTTTACACCCTACGTGCCAGGGAAGACAGGAATGCACTTTCACTAAGTAAATCGCCCCGCTAAATCACGTGAAATCACAGCCCTAGGCCTCCTTTTTAACTTTAAAACCTACATAGATGCTTGTCACTTTCACATGGGGCTTTTGCATGTTCTGCCATAGCAGACAAGAGAGCAAACTTCCTCATAGACATGGGTCATGTGATCTTTGTTCCCAGAAACCACTCTGATGACTTACAAGCCTATTAGTCATCATGGGCCGAAGTCCCAAACAACTCCGCTCAATGGGTCCATTGACGTCCTTTGGGACGCATTTCTGAGCTAACACATCTTGTAAGACTGTGAGGATACCGTGCTGGCTGGTCAAAGTTCGCCATTTTCAAAATCCACATTAGAGCCTCTTTCTTGCAGAGACAGATAACAGTGGCATTCTTTCCTCGAGTTGTTCCAAACAAGGCACCTCTATTCTGTGTTTTACAGAGGACTAGGAGCTCCAAATGAATATATTTGTAAGGAGTTCAATGGACTCAAAGTTGTGTTTTGAAGGAAAGGTCTTGACCTTGTTCTTTAAATATTCTGTAATCTACATCTCCACAGAGAACCTGGATAGCCACCACTTGAGAGAGAACACAGGCCAACCTCTATAATACTTTCAAAACAGAGCGTTCCCTTTGTAACCAGCATAGCTGGCACCTACAGTGACCCAGACCTCACATACTTGACTGCAAAGTCTATCTTGAATTGTGAACTCTCCAGCTTTTGGAAGTTTCTATTTGAGAAAAAGCTAAAGGACCTTAAATGATGTATCTTACCCACAGTATATTTTTGCCCTGACTCTCAGGCAGCTCAGGGTTAACTCTGTTCTCAGTTTATCTTACCCAGGTTTTCTCAGCCTAGATTTCCTCCCATTGTCGCCCATTCTTTTATTTCTTCTTTACCCCTGTTTTAAAAACCCAATTAAATCTTTAAAGGTATATTTCACCTCATTTTTTTGTGGAAATGTAAAAGCTATATTTAAATTGATTATTCACTTCTGTAACCCCACCTCCCAGGAAAAAAAAATTCAGTAAGCAAAGTATACACAGGTAGATTTTAAAATCATCTTATCTAAAGTTTTTCCAGGTAGATAAAAAAGCCCTAAAAGACGGATATTTAACAGCTGTAAATATTAAAATGCACACACAGTCTACAGGACTGAATTTCTCAGAAGGAAGATGAAATTTAAATGATGCAAGCGAGATCTAAAAAATCTCTTCCTCTCTGTTCTGTGAGGTGGGAATCAATGCATCTACTCTCCCAACCAGCTTTTCTGACCCTAACTTCCCCTTCCTCCCACTAGTGCAAAACAACTCAACAAATAATTTAATCTTCTAGAGTCCAGTGACATCTCATGTTTCATTAAAATCCTCTCCAAACTGTTCAACTTTACCCCCACTGAGATAATGGTTGTGAAAATACTCAGCAGAGCATTCATTTCACTGAACAAACACTGATTGGATGCCCACACTTTCCTAGGCACTGTGTTGGAGCTTGAGGCATAATGAGATAATGATGTACCAAAGAGATATGATTCCTGTCTTCTTGAAGCTTAAAATTTAGAGGAAGGCACTGATTCACAACAAAAATGAGAGATTTCAAAACAATACAAACAGGGTTATAGCGTGGGAAAGAGAGAATGTTAGGAGACCACACAGCAAGTCCCCATAACTCAGATTCACAGGGTTATGGAAGTTTCCTGAAGATGGAGGACAAACTCAGCAGTGAAAACAGACTATAAATGTGCTTCAGGGAAGTAACTGAGCGTGTGGGAAGGTGCAAAGAGAGAGGTCTGTTAAAGAACTGGAGAAAAAAAATCGATCCGACCTGAGTCTACAGAGGAAGTGCACAGAGATGAGGGTGGGGGAAAGCCCGAGGATTCGGCAAGGGAGTGATGCAATCGAACCTGCATGTTTGGATGGAGGACTCTAACTCCGGTGCAGCCAGGGTGCTGGGGCCAAGGGAAGCCTGAGGAAGGAGACCCGCCAGGAGGATAATTCAGTCATCCAGGTCAGGAGTGCTGGTGGCCCCAATGCAGGATGGGGACAGGGCAAGTTACCGATTTGAAGTGTCATGAGGAGGCAAACGTAGTAACTGACTGGATAAGGAAGAAGTCAAGGACGAGGCTCAGGCCAGTGGTTTGGCAACTGGGCAGATTCTAACACAAGGTATGGGACTGAGGAAGAAGAGAGGACTACAGGGGGCAGTGCAGGTGAGAACGCAGGTCCTGCTTTGCAATACGGAGCTGGGAGAGACTGTGGCATTCGTGTCTAGGAGGCTGCTCTGAAGCTCAGGAAAGATATGTGGGCTTGGTTTAGGGTTGGCGACTGACACCATATATGATATAATGAAAGAAATGTGTGTAAATAAATACACTCAGGGTGTGTAGAAGGGATGGGCAGAGAAAGATGGGCGGGGCTTGAGGAGGAACTGCCAGGTTAGTGTATCGCAGAGGGAAGGGTTGGTCAGGAAGGAAAGAGGGTGATCAGTAACTTCAGATCAGCAAGACGTAAGGTAAGTGGAGACTGAATCCAAGAGCACTTTGCATCAAAGAGCTCTTTGGAATACCTGGCAAAAGTATGGATTCGAGAACTACTTGGGAGGTAGACTGGTGGGACACAAACAGGACAGCAGAAGGTGGGAGGTAAGCAGGAGTCAAAACTCCTAAGTTATGCTGACCAGATGGCTACATCCAATATTACTGTTTAGACTTCACCTGGAAGGCAGCTATGCTCACCCCTATACCACCAACGCTAGACTTCAATTGGATTTGACCTCTCTGTGCCTGTGCTGACCACTCAAGCCTTTTAAACCATAGACACGTGAATTAAGCTGACTTCCTTCCTTCTGCTTCTCAGCCTACCACGCACACTATTCCTTCGCAGTTTCTTTGGAGAGCTCGTCCTCTGCCCAAAGCTTAAACGTTAGCGTTTTCTGTATTAGTGATACTCCAACAAGTGCTGATCTGTGACACAGGAGTTTGCATCAGAATGTTAATTAATGCAATGCTGCCTCGATCGAAAGTCTTGCTAACATTAAAGGAAGAAGCGTCAGCTAAAGTAAGCAGTGTGCTCAGTGATGCACTTGACACATTCTGAAGCAAATCCTCTGTAATCAGGAACTAGCAATAAACAGGAAGTGGACAGGCAGCCAGGCCTGGAAGAGAATGTGAACAGATGTGCACGAGCGTTTTTAGTCCTCTTATCTCACTGTGAGCTCTCAGTGGCCAGCAGTATCTGCAGGAGGAGTTTCAAAGATAACCTTCAGGGTGATGATTCCAAAGCTTGACCTCCCACTACGGGCAGTACGACAAAGTTGTCCCAAACCGAATCTTCCTTCGTGGTTGACAAGTCTGACTAATGATACCAACAGCTACCCAGTTTTCCAAGCTGGGTCAAATCAAGACAAAGTTCTGTGGCTTTTATCTCCTCGGTGCTTTTGTTCTAAGGTCAGGTTCTCATCATCCCTTGTCTCGATTCTTGCAACAGGCTTTCCCAAATTTGCTATCCAGAGCCTTTCAACTATTGTCTGCGCCACCATGACAGCGAGTTTAAAAGCCCCCCAAGGCTCCAAACTCTCAATAGGGAACAGGGATGGCAGGCCAGATTTTAGGAAACTGAGCTATGTATTCAACTGTCACATTTCAAATCTTGATGACACTGCTTATTAGCAGGATGGCATTGTGCAGTTACTTCCCTTTTCTAGGACTCAATTTCACTATTGATGAGATGATAATAAATGAGATAAAATGAAACTAATGGGCAGTAAAGGTACTTAGAACTGTGCATGGCACTAGCACTCCATGATGCAGCTACCTTGAACAAAGTCCCACCGCGTCCCTCCGTGACCACGTCATCTCTAACTTGCTTCTCCCCTTCACGAGCTGCACATCGGATGGACACACCTGCCACAGGTCTCCAAAAGCGCCGTGCTGTTTCATGACATTGCGCGCTCCGTTGCCTTTTCTTAGAAGGCCTTTTCTCAACTCAGCTCCCTCCCCCGAGCTGTCTGTGAGGTTCCTACAGAAATCCCTAAAGACCAAGCTCACGCGTCTTCTTTGTGAATTTTCCATTTCAATCTTGGTCCCCCCTCTGGAATTACATTCATCTCTATTATAGGCTTATATAATTTTTGCAATTATTTATGTCCACAGTGGATAATATGTCATTTGATTGAGTTATTTTGAGCAAATACCCATCACACCCATCCTTGGACGGCAGAAACTGGTGGCATTCATCTTGTACTCTGAGAGTACAGTAAGTGTCTAGAGCACAGAGTAGACATTAAAAACAAAAAAATCAATGATTGAAAGAATGAGTGTTTCTCAAGATTAGCTCTTACCCTGCTCCATCTATGAAGATTATCTAATTATTTCCCTTAGTGAGTCAAAATATTTTCAAATAGGAAACAGCTATAATTATATGTAAGGCTTACTTAAAAGCTAACGTTTACACAATCCATCGTAAAATATTGAAATCTACATAATATCATTAAAATTCTACATTTGTAAATATTTCTACAGCGTTCCATAAATTCTTCAATGTGAAAAAGACTCAGAAGATTCCATCTAGTTCCTCACAAGTCCTTCCTGGGTCTCGGGGAAGTCACCCCCACATTTCTTAGTCCTCAGTCTCCTGGTTTGTCAAATGGAGAACTCAGCCTAGGTTAGTTAGCGTTAAAGTCCTACTATTTATGGATGTACAACGTTTCCCAAATTTTCCTGTTAGTCCCTCCCTTTTAAACGGCCCCCCTCAGACTAATCTCCATGGAATACCACGGGCAACTCCAACCCTCAGAAACCATCAGGGTTTACTCCTACTGTATCTAGTCCTAACTCCTTATCCAGTTTTATTTCCCATGCCCCCTCAACATGTCACCTCCTTTCTCATACATACCGCCAAAAAGTTTTCACAGGAATCAGTTTAAATGGTGTCAGTTTTGCCACGGCCTTACCCACCTTGGTTGTCACTGTTCTAAAGAAGTCACAGATAATTTGACTTCTTTGTGATACAACTGAGTTATAAAAAAGGTAAATAATTTGCTGTTTTATTAGGTGTGGAAATAATACTGCATGTTTTTAATTTGGAGACATTAGAGATGGTTTATATGCAAGGTCGGTCTTGAAAAAATCCAGCCATAAATGCCTCTATGTTTCATATTACATGGCTGGATACTTTCCGGACAGCCCTCGTATGTGCTTAAAAATTGTATTTCCTTCTTTGAAGTCTAAATTCTTTGCCAATTTTTATATCCCTTTACTAATACAGTTGATCCTTAAACAGCCTGGGGATTAGGGGCACCGACACCCCACAAAGTTGAAAATCTGCCTATGGTATCTGACTCCCCCAAAACTTAACCACTAAGAGCCTACTGTTCATTGAAAGCCTTGCTGATAACAAAGTTGCTTAACACACATTTTATGTTGTGCGTATTTATACCGTAGTTTCCCGGTACAACGAGCTAGAGAAAAGGTTTAAGAAAAGCCTGCGAATGTATGTACATTGACACTACGTATGGAAAAAAGCCACATATAGATGCACCCACCCAGTTCAAACCCGTCTTGTTCGAGGGTCAACGGCATACACCCGTCCGTTTTCACCCCTTCCAGATTGGGGGGCACTCCTCCAAGTCTGAGAGTTCCTCAAACTGCCGACATTCCCTTCAGTTACGCTTTTCTTCCCAGGAGCCGTTGCCTTTTACGTCGTCCTGCTGTGCAGCACGAAGACCTGGCGGAGGGTCTGGGGTAAGTGGGCCCTTGGACGCCGGGGCAGCAGGGAAGTTCCGCCCTGAGGTCACACTCTCGGGACTGCACCTGCAGAAGGCGCAGAACACGGGCTCGCGCGGGCCTCCTGCTCTGTGCCGTGGAAGGGCCCCTTACGCCTGTCCCTTACGCCTGTCCCTTACGCCTGTCCCTTACGCCTGTCCCTTACGCCTGTCCCTTACGCCTGTCTGACCGAGGGGGGAAGGCTCCTCTGACACGCAAGGACGGAACTGGGCCGCCGACCTGGAGGAAGCTCTTGCCACACGGGTGACGCTGGCTGGGGCCAGGGCAGCCGCGCCCTCTGGCTGGTCCCCGCACCTCCGCCGAGGCTACAATCCCGATTACAAAAGGAGAGGCGCAGCCCCTGAGGAAACCCCCATAAACATGCATCTGGTGAACACGAGACTCGGCGATCGATGTCAGATACGCTGTTTGCTGCCATGGTGGACTCCGACAGAAAGGACAGGCGTGTTCCTTCCCTAACAGCAGAACTCCCACGTTGGAAGCTCAGGACTTAAGTATGCGGGACAGTTACACAGGGGGGCAGGAAGGTGGCCGACAGCACCGGACAGCCAGACACCCCCGAATCAAAATACATGTCCGCAGAAACTACCTGGAAAGGTAGCACAGCGAGTCAAAGTCAGGGAGACTGAAAGAGGGTGTAGACAGCTGAGCTGTGATTAGATGAGGAAAGGGGGCCCCGGCTCCCCGCTTTTCTCATCGGGAGGTGGGTGCGCCGAGCGTGGGGCTGCTTACTGGCCCAGAGAACCGTGTGCACGCGCTGTGTCCATGCGTTCATCCTTTCACAAAGCTGTGTTTCATGCTCTGTGAAGCCGAGTTAATTATTTCAGGGTAAGTAGGCGAGATCGCATCTGACTCCGGGGATGGCTTCTGTCCCCAGTGCACACAGCGAAAACTGTCACAATTACCCAGAAAGCCTCTCACCCGGCCGCACTGTGAGGAGCAAAGGTGTGCCGACGGGTGACAGCAGGGTCTGCGCCGCAGGCGCTGGGCAGGGCATGGGGCCCTCCTGCCCAGCTATTTCACACTCATTTTAGTTCTGCTTTGGGTGGGGGGTGGAGTTTGTGCATTTTAATGCAAGGAATCAGGAAAATGTTTTGTAAAGAGCCAGATAGTAAATACCTCAGGCTTTGTTCGCAGGGTCGCAGCTGCAATGACAAATCTGCTGTTATGGGGCCAAGTAACCGCAGACAGTATGATAATGAAGGAGTGTGGCTGTGTTTCAATAAAACTTTATTTACAAAACAGATCTGGCCTGTGGGAGCATACAGTTGTATTCCTTTAAAGTAACTGTGTTTTATGCAACTCCGTGGTGACTCTGAGATTCAAATAAGTGACTCTCACCTGACTCCTCTGGGTGGTCATCACTTCTCTGAAAATCGTTCCAAACATCAAATGTTAAAGTTGTGTGGTAAAGATAGTCAGTGAAAATATTGCTGAACTAAGTGGAGAACAAGGTCCAAAACAGGTGATTTTCAAAAAATATTGATAATAAGTAGAAGAGGAATTGAATAGGTACTTTTTCAAAAGCCCCACCCCAGGTGGCCAGGGACCTGAGCCACCGTGACATCGAAATACATCTACCTTGAATATACCAGCAAGGCAAGAAAAGACTGGGATTTTGTTTTTCTCCTGAGCACAGTTACCTGACGTGCAAGACGGATCAGAGCTTCTGCTCAGGTGGACGTGGGCACCAGGCACCAAGGTCCCCGGCGTGACTGACTGTGTGTGCTCATCGCTAAGAGGGTGGCCCGGCACAGGCAGCACAGGTAACGAAACTGTACGGGGAGCACTGCTCCAGGTGTGTGGCCGTGGGGACACTGGCTACGCGTCTCTTTGGAGCTGACCGCATCTGGAGGACACAATCACAAATGACTCCAGCAGGCGAGCACACCAGTGACACTGGGTAAGGAGCTGCAATGAGCAAAGAAGAATTCAAAGGCTTCACTACTGTCGGTGGTGCTGTTCGCTATACAGGAATGTGGGGGAATTCAGGCGGAAGGGCAAAGGGCACGAACACGTAAGACGCTTCCTTGATGTACAAGTGACCTCTAACGACTGAATCTGACAAATGTTCCTTCCAGGCCCGCCTCCAGTCCCCTGCCAGTTTGGGAAAGCCATCTCAAGGCCAGGGCTCAATCCCTACCGTCAGAGGCTTCGGAGTCACACACTGAAACGCCTGCCATCCTCACAGCTCAGCAGAGATTCCGGGGCGGCTTAAACCTCAGGCCTGAATTCCGACGGGACAGCACGCAGGGCTGTAGAAGCCGAACACTCCCAACAGAGAAGGGACACATAGGCCCACCTTCCTGCAGCTAACTTGCTTTCTTCTCCGCAGGAAAAGGGGACCGGTGTTGGAAAACTTCTTTAACGAGGTTTTTATATAGTGCTTTTAAAAAACAATCTTTGACGCAGATCAATTTAAAGCAGTTACAAAATAGGTCATCTTCTCCTTGTACCGATGCAACTGCTTCGCTGCTAGAGTTTTAGGAACAGATAGGGGGGCGGGTTCTTATTTCTTTTTATTTTTTGGGGTCTTTAATGCCACACCTGTACCAATGGTGGATTGCAACCTCAGGTATTGCCGAGTTTCACCTTTCCTGTCCCCCGCTTCATCCCACGGCCACTGGTGGGATTCTGACCCCATCGGCGAGTGTTCTGATCATGAAGGTTCCTAAATCCCCCTGAGGCACCTTCTGCTGACCTTCTAAGAACATTCCTACACCTCCATCTCTGCTAACCTGGCAAGATGGCAGCTCCTGTTTGGGTTCCATCTTTCTTAACCTTCGGAAAGACAGGGACATGGGCAAGGCTTCCAGCTCAGGGAGCGGTACCTCCCGCCGGTGTCCCTGCTCCGCTGGCCGTGGCTGGTCAGATGCAGCCACGACCCGTGACCAGGGCCAGCGTCATCGACGTGACCTATGCAGTCTCACGGGGGCCCCAGACTTGGCTCAATGCTCTGCTGTCTAGAGACTCTTCATGAACAGGGGCCCACGAAGTACACATCACGAACAAATCCCTGAGCCAACGGAGCAAGCGCTACCTTAGGATTGCTTCTGTGGCCCGACAGAGCGCCCGGAGAGGTGGGGTAGGAAGGACAAGTCGGGGCGCCTACGGCATGCCAGGCACCATGCTCAGCACTGACGGAGCGCGATGGAGCAGGGCGGCAGCTCCCGGCCTCACAGTGGCTCAGCATCACCTGTATTTAGTACGTACCAGGGTGTCACAGGCAACAGCAGGAGACTGCCTGCCCCTCTGTCAAGACCCACTCTGCTCCTAGCCACAAGCGAGAGACCTGGCTTCCCACCCACCGAGAAGAGAGAAGCCCCTAACAGGAGCCCTGCTGGCCAGTCTGCGTCCCCTCCTGTAGGATGGCCGGGCTTTGTGTGCTCGCAGGGCCCACCCCGCCTGCAGGCGCCAGACCGCAGGCCCCTCACCTGCACCAGCAGCCCGTGTTCTCTTTCTTCTGGATCACCTGCTCTGCATCCAGGCTAGATGTAGTTCTTGCCTAAAACAGACCCGAACTTCCCTCGCATTTCTGCTCCCCTCCTCTATTACCTCAAAGCACAGAGCAAAAATGACCAGAAGAACCATGAATATTTGCTGCCTAAACCTCCTCTCCTCCATGCTCTTTCGAACCCACTCCAATCATCCTGCAGGAGATGCTCCGTTAACCAGAACTCAAGCAACCGGCAAAAAACCCCCCAAGCCCCGGAGACAATCCTACGTTTATCCGGCATGGGTGTCAGCTCGTGGAGCGTGTCCTGACACTTATCCGGCACCTCCCAATCCCCGCGGGCGCAGGTTTACTTTCTCCAAAACTGCACCAACACTCCCCTTTGTCAAGATCCCCAATGACCACCGCTCTCTCAAAGCCAATGGTCACATCTCAATGGCCATGTTTCTCCAACCTCTGTCATCGTCACACACAGCCGATCACTCTCACCTCCCGCAACACGTCCCTCCCTTGGCCCCTGGGGGCCTCCTGCCCGGTGGCAAGGCCCCAGACTCGGTGCGGGGCTCTCTCCATGTCTGCACTGACGTTGCTGGGCTGGTTGACCCGTCCAAGCACAAGGACTGAAATGTATTTGTGATGACTCCCAACGTGCTAAACTGTCCAGGAACAAACACGAGACTCAGCTCCCCAACTGCTCGCTTTCCATCTTCCCCTTGGAATTCTAACTGGCACCTCAAACTTCACGTGTGCTAAGCAGAACCCTGGTTTCTTCAACTGCTCTTGCAGCCGTTCTGCCTCCTGGCCCCCAGCCCCATCAGTAAGTGACAAATGCAAGTTTCCAGCTGTCTGGGCCGAAAGCCTTGCTGTCTGTCACCCATGATCCTCTCTTCTCAGTGCTCACATTCAACCTAATGACAAAGCCTCGTAGCTCTACTTTCTGATCTCTCTCAAACCGTACTGCCTTAACCACCTCCCTGCCATCCCCTGAGCCCTCCACCCCGGCACCCGGCCCGATGACCTGTCACGCAGCCCTGTGACCTGTCACACAGCCCTGTGACCTGTCACTCGAACCACTGCAATCATCTCCTACATGATCTCCCAGTGCCCGCTTCTTGCCCTGAAAGAACTTATTTTCTGCCCATCAACCAGACAGACTCTTTTTCAATGCAATGACATCTTGTCTTTTTTCTGCTTAAACACTTCTCACCTAGTTCAGAATCAAATCCCGAGTCCCCCCACGCCTGCTGTGACCTGGCCTCCGAACCTCCCTTCTGCCCCTCTGCTCCTCTGCTTCCCCACAGGCTCTAACCACACAGCCTTCCTGCCATGTGCTGAACCCAGCAGGCAGTCCCAGCTCCAGGCCCTGGTAATGGGGAGTTCCTCTCCCCAGATGCTCCCCAGATACCAGGGTGGCTCTCCCCACACCATGGCTGCACCTCTGCTAAAATGTCACCCTGCCAGGCCACTCTTCTGAAATTGTCTACCTGCCCCAACTCTAATCTGCACTTCATGCTCCAGGCTCTTCTGGCTACCAGAGGCCTTTTACATTTACTTGTCGCCCGTGCCCTCCTGTGGAACGTAAGCTCCCTGAGGACACAGCCTTCGCTGTGTTCACCGCTGAGTCGCCGTGCCTAGAACGGTGCCTGGAACATACCAGGGCCTCGGTGAGTATGCGCCAATGAGCAGAGAACAGACATGTGACATCCCTGATTCACAGAGGGCACACGATCCCCAGTAACCGCCATGTACAATTCCACGTCACCACTCCCTTCAGGCATGTGTCTCCTGCATGCTCATGCTCCATCAGAGCATCTGCCTCTGTCCTGTGCCACTTTCTGGGTCCAGGTCACTCCACCGACTGCAGAACTAGGGGTGGACCTCACCCTTCACGGGAGGAGGGAAGTGGGGCCATGTTAGGGCTGAGAAGCACAGGGGTGGAGGCAACAGGGCATCCTCTAGGCTTTGGGACTATTTACACCCCAGATAATGCTCAGGGAGGCATCACTGCACCCATTTCAGAGACGGGAAAATGAAGTCAATGAAAACCACCAGCTTGCAGGTGCCACAGCCAGGATCCGAACCTGGGCCTGTTGGCTCTGACGCCTCCCTCTCCACCTGCCTCCTCCTGCCTCACACCCCAGACTGGATCAGACGGGACTGGGCTTTCCTCAGAGAGGACGTCACTCCCCTGAGCCCCAGTGATAAGGGCAAAGACAGGTGGTGCCACCTCCAACAGGCACCTGCCAGGGCCAGCCAATGCCCACCTTCTCCTGGAGGTTTGGGGCCAGAGGAAGGGAGGGGCCCGAGCCCAGGGCTTCGCTGCCCGGGCTACAGACCCTGCACGGACTTGGGAAATGGGACCTTTCCTTCCAGTGTTTGGGAATTGAGCCACCTGCAGAGCGTCTGGGTCTTGCCAATCCTGGTCCATCTCCACATCTGCCTGACTGACCCAATAGAACATGCAAAACGGAGGAGTTCAAATTTCATCCTAGCGGACGGCGTGAGCCACAAGTTGAGACGGTCTAGTTTCGGATGAGTCTGAACTTGTAACTTATGTAATCACCTGGCCGTTACCTGAACCTTCGTTTCTTGAACAGAAAAATGGGGACGGCACCACGATGAAGATTACGTAAAACAACGCATGATCAAGGATTTCATACAAACGCGTTCGTGTCGTCATGTCACGTGAACTGTCGAAAGTCACCTCTCTGGGTTTGGTTATTCATAAAGATGATCATAAAGTGATCTTGCAGCTCCAAAATCCTGTCATCCTTTTTGTGGATGAAACCGAAATATGGTGTAAGTGTGTTCTGGAGGAATAGTAACTTATCATCACGCCCGTCTAAATGGGTCTGTGTCTCTAGCCGCCCATGTAAAGGGTCCATTTCTCTAGCCTTGAATGAATGTTCCTTCCTCATCCTCTGTCCCTGAGCACCTTTCAATGCTGAGGGTAAATGTCACCTGTTTGGTTAGGTTTTTCTCCAAGAAATTTCTGTTCCTGTGCTCTTCCTGAGCACATGGCTGCTGCTTCTAGCCTAACACGGTTTTTTTAAAATTCAACCTTTTATCAAGTTTGGCTGTTCACACGGCGTAATGCTCCTTGAGGACAGGGAATCTCTCTCTTGCTCCCTGTGTCCCCACAGAAACCAACAGTAGTTCCCAAGGAAGAGATCCTCAATGACTAGCTAACAAAACGTCCCAGAGCACCACCTAGCTCATTTGCATACGGCAGACCATTTGCATACGGCAGACCATTTGCATACGGCAGACCAGCCACGCAGTCTGCCTTCCCTTCCTTAGGGCACAGTGGGACACAACTCACTAGGACGATTAAGGACTAAATCTCCAGGGGAAGGCACTTCCTCAGGAGCCCTGTCAATACTCAAGCTGAGTCAAGGGAAGTTAATTACGTGAACGAACGTACGGACACAGCCGCTTCAGGGAAAACACTAACCGGGAAACCGGACAAGAAGGAGCCCCTCCAAAGAGGAGGTTCTCAGCGTGCTTAAAGGGTGAACCGTGAGCGCGCTGTCAGCGATGGAAAATAAGCTGCAGACGCTGAAAACAATGTCCGTGGTAGAGGAAATGGCTTCTTACATCTGAGAGGCATTTTACAACCGGCAACGTGCTTTTTTAATACAAATTCGTTGAACTGAAATGACTCACAAGCCTATTAATTAGTGCAGGTTTGGGACTTGGAGAACAGAGAAGAAAAGATGGAGAGACATGTGTGCTCTTGGGAGGCTACAATTAGGAGACCCTAGGAGAGGTTTTTGCGCACATGTTCACCAAACCGGCAATGTTTACAGAACTGTGATTGTAATTAATTGTAACGTAATTGGCAAAATAACCGCTTCTTGAGCATGGAATGGTAGTGGTGAAACTTCTCTGGCCCTGATTCTTGTTGGATAAGACAAATCCATTCTCATTTTCATTTTCTAAACAACTGCTTTCTCCCAAGTTTAAGATAACCCACCAAATATCTGTGCAACGACTATATTGCAATCTTTTTTAAAAAAATCAATGAGCACATTAGAAGAAAAATTGAGGTGGGACAGGTAAGACAAAGCCAGGGGAGAGAGTGGTCAGCATAGGTCAGCTTGCCCAAAGGTCAGCACTCAATGCAGGGGAAGGCACCCACCGTTCTTTGACACATGGGCACGTGAGATAAAGCAAGGCCTACACAGAGACGCAGGCGCTTCTAGAACAGAGACAGACAGAACAGGACTGCTGACAGAGAGGATGTTCTGTGATGCCAGGAACACTGCCTCCGGTAAACACAACTACAAGTTTCACAGCAATTTTATTTCCAAGGCTTACTGAAACTGACTCCATACTCAATACGAGGGGGGACCCCCCAAAAAACCAGAATGATCTCTTGGAGGGCAGGCCCCTTGTAGTAGAGGGTTCCCCCACTAGGTGAGTGCTCTAGGAGCCCATTTGCATCCGTGTACCAGCTGGCGTTGTTGTGAGAGGCTGTGTTCGGATTCAGTGAATTTTTTTTTTTTTTTGGAGACTCCTTCAAAGCATTTGCCCATTTCATGGTGGGTGACTTACACAAACAAGGTGTGGAAGGAGAACGCACCTGCCCACACCGCGCAGTGTTCAGCAGTTTTTGTCCAAAAAGTGGTATGACTTTCGTGCTCCAACCTGCCCTATTCACCCAATCTCACCTTAAGCGACTTTTTGTTTGTTTCCTCGGATGAAAAAAGTCCTCACAGGGAAATGCTTTGCCAGTGTGGAAGGGGTGAAACGAAACATGGCAGAAGCACCAAAACACATCAAAATTGATGAGTTCAAAACCTGTTTTGAGCAGTGGAAAAGCATCTCGATAGGTGTGTTGCATCAAAGGGAGAGTACTTGGAAGGTGACTGAAGTTCAAACATATAAGGATACATACACAATTCTGGATAAATTCCATTTTTTTTGGGGGGGTCCCCCTTCAAACCTCAGAATGCAGAGCACTGGGGTCAGGCACCTTGCTTATTTCAGGGACAAAATGAAATGTCTAGAAGAAGAGGGCCATTATTATCCTCCCGGCAGGTGCAAGTTTCTCCTTGAGTTTTTAACAGCAACGAGGTAAGACGTTACACTAACAAGTCACTTGGAAAGGAGCTATCTTCGACTGTGTGGTTGAGCAGAGACGCAGTTTTACTACATTAGCTATGCTGAGAATAGGCATGACATTTCTTATAAAAATGAAGGGGTCTCATCAGGAAAAGCCAGTCCTGAGAGAGGCCCCGGGATACTCTTCAAAAAGCTACGTGGGACCCACGCAGACCTACAGAGTAAGGGGCCATCAAGCCTTTAAAGTTAAATGCCACAGAGGGTGACCATGATCATTTTATACTGGGAGATTTTTTTAAGTAGGAGCCACCTATATTGTCCAATTTTTTTTTTAAAAAGTCAGCAAGGTCTTGAATAAATGATTCCATTAAATTATATTAGACTCACAGTGAGTATTACCTCACCAAAGGACAGAGAAGACTTAAA
Source organism: Lyroderma lyra (assembly GCA_004026885.1). Lineage (NCBI taxonomy): Eukaryota > Metazoa > Chordata > Mammalia > Chiroptera > Megadermatidae > Lyroderma > Lyroderma lyra. Next base: position 107,659 of record PVJL010001442.1, read on the forward strand.
GGAATTTTGATAACTAAGTTATCAGCCATAATACCAAAGACAAGTAAACTTGTTGACTAGTCTGACAGAGTTAACCAGAAGCCAGAGATTAATAAATATTAATGGAATTTTAGAGAATTTTTTTGACTTCTCTACCTATATTCCATAAGTTACTTCCCTCACTAATTGAGGTCTCCCAGGTAAATTAATTCCTCAGTCAAGGTCTAGTAACTAAATCAACAGAGCTTTATCATCCCAGGAGGACGGCCATTATCTACTCCCCAGCACCCTGTGGACAACCTCATAGAGACTTCCATCACCCTTCTCACACATTTCCCCCTCTGCCCCCAGCCCCCCATCATTCTCCGTGGAGGAAACTGGTGGCCACACCTCGGGGCCTTTCATTTCTGAAACAGTCATGATGCACAGTACAGTCTTCCAGAGGGGGATCACACTGGCCCCCTAAGACCAGGGATCTTACCGTCCTGGTCACCTCTGTATCCTCGGCACCAAACACGGTGCCAGCACGTGGCAAGCAAGTGTGAGTATCTGCTGAATGCATGAATGGAAGAGATGAATATTTGAAAAACTGGTCCGTGTCAGCCACTCTGACAACCATTTCTGTGTAATTTCATTCTCAAACTCATCCTATGCACAGTGTGGTATTAGCCACATTTTATAGAAAACTGATCCATCAAAGAGCTAAGTGACCTGCCCAGAGTAAATAAGAGAACCCAGGTGAGCTGAGCTCCAAGCCCCTGGCCACGCCTCCAGTTTCTCTCAATTGTCCTCCAGGGAAGTGTGGTGCCCAGGAGACGTTCGTTGATATTCCCCGTGGGGTTGGCGAGTGGCATCCGCCGTACATTGTGTTCAATCCCCAGTGAATCGTACCGTATCAAAGCTTTGGAAAAGACTTACAGGGAAGGAACCCTGATCACTTTAACCTGACGACTTGGGTCCCAAACTGATCGCACCTTAGGACTCAGTAAAGGACATCCATCTCCATCCCGAGGAGACAGCGCTGCTTCTCGGGGCAGCGCGGGAAAGGCCACACCACATCACACCTTCTCCCAAGACTGCCATGCCCGTGTGCCACCAGGAGATGCCAATTTTGAGAAAACGTCATCTTTCTGGATTCCTTATTCATAATCAGTAAAGCAAAGGTCTTAGGTAAGAGAATCCATAAGGTCACGCCTAACTTTGAAGTTCAAAGCGTCCCCATAGCCCAGGAGACTTAATGCTCAAGTTACCCAGGTGGACTTGTAGATTAAGGCAGGTGGCAATTTACAAATCCGTCATGTTCTAAATATTTAAATCAGTTGTTTGAAACTCAGATTCTATTTTCTCACAGAAACAAGGGGAGACGTGATTTCCAAACCAACCCATGATTACCAAGTCAATCAATAATCCAGGCAAATACTGCCCACGTGCAATGTAAAATACTAGAACACTGTACTTGAACAGTTACACAGAAATGAAAAACAGGGAAGTTTCCCTCCAACAGCCGTGCTGAGGAAGACGCGATGTTACTTTTGTAAAGAGGCACTTGGCGAAGTGTCTAAAGGGGTCATACAAATATTTCCAAAAGTGTTAGGAGGTGATCATATTGGATTAAGAAGCCTCCTTCCCCTTTACAATGAATGAGTTTCCTTTTCTTTGATACAAGACTATCATTATTCCTACACTTAGTCATCAGTTATCAACTCATCAGCTGTGAGCTGTGGGTGCAGAAATAAAGAAAAAGAACAAAAAAAATGTTGGCCAGGTCAAGCACGAGTCCCTTGGTGAGGGAGAGGAGGCGCTTGGTAGAGAGATGTTGTGGAAAACTGTTTCCAAAACAAATCCATGGCTGATAATTATTAACTAGGTTAAAGGGGGAGGGGGGATAGGGCAGACTCAAGAAACGGAAGATAAGAAAGAAAGTGTGCAATTGGTTACTCAATTACCACCGATAATCTTAAATATACTACATACCACTTCTCTATAATTTCATATCTACAATGTCTTAGCAGCAAATACAGCTCATTCTAAATGTGTTACATGTGCTAGACATGTAACACATTTCACTGAATACATAATATATGACTTTGCTGGGTGCTATGAATGAATTAAAGAAAATGAATACCACATAGCTATTACATTTCACAACTCTTTGTTTATATATTCATTTTTCTGCTTGTTTGAAACTTCACACACAGTAGTTTTAAGAAGCAGCGCGCTTTCCTGATTAAGAACTCAACTTTGAAGCCAAGCTTTTGGAAGTTAAAGCCCAGTGCTATCATTGACCTCTTCTTAGCTTCCCCACCTGTAAAATGGGGACAATGAAAAAGCCACCTGTCCCATGGAGCTAGGTGGGAGTGGGCTAAGTTCATGAATGTGCAGTGCTTAGAACAGTGCCTGGTACATAGTAAGTGCTCAAGAAATACCAGCTACTCCTATACTTGTATATAAAATCCAGAACAAGAATACTTACTGAATTTTTCTCTACATATTGTTAAGTGAAAAAAGTAGGGTAAAGAATAGTATGTATGGTATCCAACTTCACAGAAAAAACTAATAGTAAGTATACATACTTGCACGTGAAAATTTGACTAGGGCAGGTGCTATGTATACGAGGACTGTCCAGAAAGTATCCAACCATGTAATATGAAAAACAGAGGCACTTATGGCTGGATTTTTTTTTTCCGGACAGCCCTCATATGTTTATATAAGCAAGTCTATCCTTGGGAGGAAACATAAGAAAGTCTGCTAAAAGAAACAAGGTACAGAGATGAAGGGAATTTTTTTTAAGTGGGGAATTGTTTTATTTATTTATTTATTTTTGGGTATGTGGGTAGCTCCCTGGCTGGGAATCGAACCCAGGCCGCAGCATTGACAGCGCCAGCGCCAAAGCCTTAAGCCACTACACCACCAGGGAACTCCATGAAGGGAATTTTATTCTTCTCTGTAAATCCTTAGGTACTTCAATAATTTTGACCCATGCTCATGTGATCATCCAGTAAATTAAAAAAATAAAATTCATTAAATTTGTTTTTGCTCCCAAGCCATTAATTTATCTGTCTTTATTTAAAACTCCATCCAACACTTACCCACTACCATTCATTCGCAATTAAATGAGATGGCAGGATGGCAAACACAGATAACTTGGTTCTCTTCCCAACCACCTCCAACCAGAACACTGAATCAGTAAACACTGATGGCCTCCCACTCAAACAAGGGAGCTTACTGCATTGATTTGTGTCAGTGCCATAAGATGCTTAACACTTTACAGAAACAATGAATCAATTAGCTAGAAAAGAAGATAGAATGATACGTGTTTCGGGGGGGTCAGTCAACTAATTTAATTAGCTCAATTGCCTATGCCTTCCTATTTTATTTATAAACAAATCATGTTATAAAGAAATAAAGAATGACGCATGGGAATTCAAATGCATTAAATTGATTCTATTACGGCACAACTTCTGGCCAACTAACTGAGAAAAATTACTCAAACACATAATGAGGTACAAAACACACTGAAGTTTTTACTTCTGGGAAAATGCAATTCAAAATTCAAACGTAAGAAAACTCATTTCTACTATATTCTCGGTTATGTAAAACAAAGAGTGAACTTTATTTCCAAGAATTTTATAATCTCATTAAGGTTAACGCTGTATATCCTCTGGGGGGAAAAACAAGAAAACAAAGACCATCAAGACAAACTAACCCAACAACCCCAAACAAACATCTGTTTTGTTTTCTCACATCCTAATAGCCTAGCTATTTTAGATACAAATATTTGTTTTGCTGACAAATGTTTCCAAAATGCGAGAGAAAATCATTCCCCTGAAGTAGCTTATTTTTGAGCTAAACAAACTGCAAACTTCCCCAAGGTCCACGACGCATCTGTGCAAAGGAGCACGGCCTAAAGATTTTCAAATCTGCTCACTCGGCAAAACGCAGAACCCACAGTTCATGGCCCTGCAAACCTCAGGAACGGTGCTGCAGTGAACAGACGCAGGCATGCTAGGTAGTAGAGATGTGGCCCAAATTCCTTGCATTTATATAAGGGAAGCCGGCTGGCAGTTTAGTTTTTCATCCTGTCACACTGAATTCCTGTGAGAGCTCAGAGTCCTGCAACTTTGCACAAGAATGTTCCCCTGCTTTTCAGGCGCTTTGCTCTACTTTCGGGTGCCTTGGCAAGGATCAAAGCAGCAGAGGGAACAAATGCTTTCCCATGCAGATTGAATTCCCTCTTATACTGATTTTTCCTCTGTCACTTGAAATTCAATATTGGCAAGATTCTCGTACATCACCTTAACCAGTAAATTGTCTTGCATGCACTCAGAGCATGAAAAGGTAGATTTCAACATCAAGTTGTTTGTGGTTTTTTTTTTTTTTTTTTTTTTGCAATGAATTCAAATGAACAAATTCTTTGAAAAATTAACTTTCATATTGCATCTGTACGAAAACTCATTCCTCATAAACAAATAACTAGCTTTTATTTTACGTTAACCTGAAATGTTTTTATCATTTATTCTGTGCTTTCTCCCTGCTTTGTATTGTTTTAAAAACAACCTCATAGGTGAATAGTCCTTTCACAAAAATTTGGCCTCAAAATTCTAGGTTATCTTAATAATACCTAACATTTATTGAACATTTAAGAGCTATGTGCCTAGTTTTCCTCATGTGTAATAAAGGTACAAATAGTACCTACCTCACAGGTATGTTATGAGATTGCAAGTAATGTAACGTAAAGCTCTAAACACCACAAATGTATTTTACTATATATTATTATGATGTTAGCTGTCATAATTATTATAAGATGTTCTAAGAGATATTGGACAAGAAATACGTTTTCAAGTCAAATTATTTAAATATAGCATGATAACTGGATTACAAATGACTGTACATATGGGTGTTCACACATATGTCGTATGATAAAAAATATTTTTTCAAAATGACTTCCAGCATAGAGAGCACAGTCAATAATGTTGCAACAACTATGTACAGTGCCAGGTGGGAACTAGACTATTTGGGGGATCACTGCATAAGTTATGTAAATATCTAACCACTGTGCTATACACCTGAAACTAATATAAAATAATATTGACTGTCAACTGTAATTAAAAAATAAATTTTTAAAAATGGCTTAAGTACTCTTGTGAGAAAAGTTAATTTAAAAATTCCTTCATGATAATTACTCTCATGTGGTTAAATTATTTTTATCACTTTTTGAGAAAAATGTATTCAGTCATGTTGGTCATAATATGCCTTAAGATTTTAGGGTTCGGTACAAGGAAATAACATACTCTTTACGTATCAGTGGCTAAAACGTGATAACATGAATTTAGATATTAGCACAAAAGAAAAATATTCTACAAATGTCTTTTTCTTTTTTTACCTTTATACGTTTTTAAACACAGAAAAAAACAATTGACTTTGTAAAAAAGAATTGTTTTTAAGAGGAAATTTGAATTTAATTTTTTTTTGAAAATTTGAAAGAAATTTAAAATGAAATCCATCATTTAAAAAATAATCATAGATTCACTTTTGATACTCTCTTCAATTTGAATAAGAAAAAAAGACACTGACCAAAATTTTCTTTCATAGATAGTGGAATTTGAATGTACCATAGAAGACCCTTTTCTCAGAAATTAAAGAAGTTCTCTAACAATATGAAGCCACTTAATTGAAAAGATATGAATAACCGGACTACTGTCTCAAATGGTACATACTGTACACAATCAAATTTCTAAGAGTTTTCTCCAATAAAATGTTTATAAATATATACCTCTTTAAAAGGGAGGGTTTCAATGATAATGAGAATAAAAATATTTTGAACTGAATGAAAAAGAAAAATATACCTATCAAATTTTGTGGGATGCAACAACACAGTGTTTAGAGACAACTTTATAGCTCTGGATGCATATATTAGAAAAGAAGAAAGATTTAAAATAAATCACCTAAGCTTCAAGCCATATATTAAAAAAGAGAAAACTACATGAAAAGGAATCAGAAGAAATAATAAAAAGCAGAAAAGTCAATAAAATTGAGACTAGAAAAAACGAAAAATCAATGAAACCAAAAGTTGACTCTTTGACAAGATTAACAATATTGATAAACCTGTAGCTAGGTTAACCAAGACCAAAAGAGAGAAGATACAAATATTAATATAAAAAATGAAAGAAGAGCCATCACTTGCAATTCCAATAGACATGAAAATGATAATAAAAGAATATTCTGAACAATTACATGCCCACAAATCTTATCATCTAGATTATACAGACTATTCCTTAAGAGGCAATCTACTAAAACTCACACAAGGAGAAACAGGTAATCTGAATAGGACTACATCTATTAAAGAAATAAAATCAATAATTAACCTTCCAAAACACTAGGCTTAGATAGGTTCACTGGTAATTTCTACCAAATATTTAGGAAACAAATAATACTGATTTTCTACAATCTATTTCACAAAACAGATGCAGAGGAAACATTTCCTAATTAGTCTATGAGGTCTGCATTACCCTATTAACAAAATCTGACAAAGGCATTATGAGAAATGAAAACTACAGACCATTATATCTTATGAACATACATGCAAAGATCCTCACGACAATATTAGCAAAACTGAATCCAACAATATGTAAGAAGAACTATACACCATGACTGAGTGGGATTAATTCCAGGTATGAAAAGTTGGCTCAATATTTGCAAATCAATTAATGTAATCCATGACATCAACCTGCTAAAGAAGAAAAAGCTTAAGATCATATCAACAGATGCACAAAATGCATTTCACACAATCCAACACCCATTATTGACACAAACTCTCAGCAAACTAGGATAAAGCGGAACTTATCAAATTGATAAAAAAATATCTACAAAGAACCAACAGCTAGCATCACACTTAGTAGTGAGAAACTAGATGTTTTCTCCCTAAGATGGGGAGATAAAGCGCTTCCTCTCACTACACCTATTCTACATCATACTTGAAGTCCTAGCTAATGCAATATGACAAGACAGGAAATAAAAAGTATTCGAATTGGGAAGGAAGACATAAAACTGTCTTTGTTCACAGATAGTATGACTGTCTATGTAAAAAACAACAACAAAAATCAAAACAATAACAAAAATAAAAACAACAACTACTGCTACTGCTACCCCTCCTCCTCCTCTTGGAACTAATAAGTGATTATAGAAAGATTGCAGGATACAAGGATAATACACAGAAATCAACTGCTTTCTTATATGCCTGCAATGAGCAATTGGAATTTGAAATTAAAACCACAACACAATTTACATTAGCACCAAAAAAAGAGAAATTTAAATCTAATAAATAAGTATGAGGAAAACTACAAAACTGAGGAGAAAAATCAATATCTAGATTAATGGAGATATATTCCACGTATATGGGTAGGAAGATTCAATATGGTCAGTTCTTCCCAACCTGACCTACATATTCAATGCAATCCTAATCAAAATTCCAGAAAGTTACTTGGTAGACACTGATAGGTTTATATGGGAAAGATAAAACCCCACAATAGCCAACACAATATTGAAGAATGAAGTCAGAGGACTGACACTACCCAACTTGAAGACTTCAAAACTATAAAGCTACAGTAATCAAGACAGTGTGGTAGTGGCAGAAGAATAGGCAAATATATGAATACAACAGAACCGAGAACTCAGAAACAGACCCATGCCAACATAGTCAACTGACAGAGGGGTAAAGGCAATTCAACCAAGCAAAAACAGTCTTTTCAACAAGGGATGCTACAACAACTGGGCATCCACATGCAAAGAGGGAATCTAGACACTGACCTTATACTTCTCACAAAAATATTCAAGTGGATCAGCGTCCTAAATGTAAAATGCAAAACTATGAAACTTCCAGATCATAACACGAGAAAACCTACGGCACGGCAATGAGTTTTTAGAAATAAAAGCAAAAGCATGTTCCATGAAAGAAAAACATTCATATGGGACTTCATTCAAATTAAAAACTGATCTGCAAAAGATACTGTTAACAGAATGAAAAGACAAGCCACAGACTGGTAGAAAGTATTGGCAAAACACGTACCTGATAAAGGACTTGAATCCAAAATATACTAAAGACTCTTAAATCTTAACAACATAATGAAACGAACACCCTGATTAAAAAGTGGGCAAAAAGTCGCAATAGACACCTCACCAAAGAAGATATACAGATGGAAATAAGCATATAAAAAGATACACATTATATTTCATTAGGGACATGCAAATTCAAACAATGAGATACCACCACACACCTATCAGACTGGCCAAAATCTGACAAACACCAAATGCTGACAAGGATGTGGAGCAACAAGAACACTCACCCATTGCTGGTGAGAATGCTAAATGGTACAGACACTTTGGAAGACAATTGGGCCGTTTCTCATAAAACTAAACATTGTATTACCATACAATCCAGTGATCATGCCTCTAGATATTTACCCAAATGAACTGAAAACTTATGTCCGTACAGAAATCTGCACACACATTTATAACAGCCCAAATTGGAAGCAACCAAGATGTCCTGCAATTGGGAGAGGGAAGGCTGTCATCGCTAGTTAGAGAGTAACCATGATTTTCTTGAATCCAATAGAGAAATCAAAATGTTGCTGAATGACCAGGCACAAACCTCATTGTATTTCTCAAGGTAGGTGGATTCTTACCTGTCCCCAGATAATGTGAATTTTTTTTAAGGTAGTCAAAACATGACTAACAAATTCATTTTTAAAATACAAATGCAAAGGATTTAAAAGTTCCTAAGAGAATAGATCTTTAAAGTTCTCATCACGAGAAAAAAAATCTATAACTGTGTGTAGTCATGGATGTTAACTAGACTTGTGTTCATTTTGCAATACATGCAAATGTTGAATAATTATGCTATATACCCGAAACTAATATATGTAAATTACATCTCATGAAAAAATAAACAAAATGAATGCAAATACACTTTATTTAGTCTTTTTAATGAATTAAAAATTTGAGATAAAATTTCACATTCAAGTTATATTGTTTTAATGTGTTACATATGCCTATCTAAAGGAGAATATAACTTTCAATATTTAGTTTATAAACACATTAAATCCATTTTGAGCTTAAGATTCATTAGAAGGTCCATGTGTATAAGTAATGCTGAATACTATCATGGCCTTCAAAGATAAATAACCTTCATGTAACTTTAAAAATGCACAATATAAAAACAAATGAGTCCTTTCACATTTGCCCTGAAAAAACCTGACCAAGTTATCTTTATATGTTCATTATGACATAACAATTCTATGAATCATATAAGAACAGATGTCATAAAGTACAGGAGAAGAACTGTCTATGTTGTATGTTCATCTGCACTGCACAATCCCACAAAACTGAAAGATAGAATCCTGGTCATACCTAAGATCAGATATTGCTTACTGTCGAACTTTCCAGCATTTGAAAAGACTGACTTTAAACCCAACAGACTATTAAAATTAAAAGAAAAGAACACCTCAAACTATTTCAACAAAAACAGACATTATTTTAACTATTTATTTCTGTCTCAAAACACAAGTATTTGGTTATATGTAATTAATATTTCCTTCTAACTCTTTAGTTTAATAAATTTATGTACTTTAGCAACAAAACTTCCTTTTCATCAAGGACAAGTCTATAATTTTATAGATGACTAGTAAGGAAGGAAGGTGAATGCCAAAAAGCTGAGACTGAATCCAGTCTTAGTGCCAACGTACAACAAAACAAAAGACCCAGATTAAATATTCCTTGAATTTTTAAAGTAACCCACATTTCTTTTTCGATGTGGAAACTCACTGAATCTTCCACTTTTAACTATTCATACTATTCAGTGCAGAAAACCTTATTCATACCATGCATTTTAGTGGCAAGTGGTAAATATAAGAAATCTGAAAAATATTATTTTTCTCCCCAGTTCAATTCATTCCAATTCTATAGCCATAAAGATATTGAAATTAAAGAAGGACCGAAAACACTAAGCATTTATTCAACTAAAAGCTAAAATAGATCATCAATTCTTAAAATCATATACACCTTTGAAATGATTTTAGTTTTCCATGTGGCATGGCTTTGTGCTCAGTAATTTCCACTCTTTCACATGGCATCCCTTTTATAGACAAAATTCACTTAGAATGATGTCAAACTTCAGACAACCTTTTATGATATGACTGAACGGTCTTTTCTGAAAAGCTCCAATCCACCTTAATGTAAGAAATACAATTCAGTCCGCACCAGTATGTTTTATATACCTCACAACCAAGAGGCCACGCATTAAGTAACTTTTTTGTACCGTCTCCTTTTCTCCTCCTGTTATTCCACAGACCCCAAAGAGTTTTTCTACTTATTGCCACAGCTATCTTCACTTCAAAACTCCTTTTACTGGGAGTTCCCTGGTGGTGTAGTGGCTTAGGCTTCGGTGCTTTCAATGCCACGGCCTGGGTTCGATTCCCAGCCAGGGAACTGCCCGCCCCCACCACTGCCCGCCCCACAAAAACAAAACAAAAAAACAGAACTGCTTTTAGTCTCCAAGATCCTGCATGACCTGGAGGGTTCATGTGAAAACAGAAGTCTTCCTAAAGGTGGGAAAAGCCACTAATTTTCCTCATGATGCCTACGTGAAGTTTACGGAAGTAGGGATGAGAATTCTACTTCTGCAGGAAATTCAATGCCTTCTATAACAGAGTTTCTCTTGAGTGAGATTCTACAGATATGGAATCTGAAAGAAGAGACGTGTCTACTAGGTTCTATGTATACTTACACGTGTGAAGTGAGTGAAGAATAGTCTATCAAGTTGGTTTCTTTCATGAAAAGTAAGTGGAATATGATGATCAAAGATAAAAATACTTAGAGTTGAGATGTGCAGCAGAAATAATGAATATTTGCAATTTGTTGGATGGACCCCAAGCTTAGGAACATGTACTTCCTACTCTAGGATAAAACAGTGTTTTCATGTATTTATTAAGAAAAAAGGTAGAACACTACCTTTTGGCGGGAGTGGAGGGTCACCTGCCAATAGCTACAAAATATACCTATAGTCAAAATTTAAATGAGCATCTGTTATATAAAACTTTCCTCCATGATTTAGAATAATTGCCTCGAATGAACACTCTCTCATTGCAATGTCACGGACGCGAGTCTGTCTCAACGTCAGACCATTTTTAACCCAACCCACAGCATGGACTGTGGCTGGGAAAGCAAAGGAAGGAAAGCTCTCTGACTCTTGGAGGAAAACAGCTCACCTTATAATCCATGAAAGGATTGAGATTATGTTTAAAAAATGTCAAGACAAGGATGTGAGCAGCATCAGAGAAATTACAAGAAATTTCGGTAAGGCCAAGTTCAGGAAATTAAGCATACATCCTTAAGAGTTCCAGAAAGAACAGAGGGGAAGAAGGGAAAAAACCAGAGTCGGAAACGTGTCGAGATGGGAAGACTTGCGTCAGAAAGGGCCCATCGAGGTTGTGCAGACGTGTGAAAAGCATACCCACACTCAGGCAGATCACAGCGGGCTTTGGTGCTGTTTTATGAAAAACATCAACTATTTAATGATGATAAACACCAAATTCAAGGTGACATCACTTATTTTCACACTCAATATGTCAGCAAATTATTTATAATGGGAGTTAAGAATTATAGCTCAACATTTAGAATTAGGCGTCTAAAAGGCTGTATCTGCCTTGAAAATTGCATACGAGTTGTAACTCAGTAAAATCTCTACGTCACGTGCTTTTGAAGTTTGCATACTTTATGCTAAAAATTTCAAGCAAATAAAGTCAATGACACGAATGAAAATAAGTCAATGCTTGACTTCTGTGTAGGCCTTGCCAAAATCTGACAAAACTGGGCAACCACTGCATGAATATATGACCGTAGAAAAATGCATTTAAACCACCAGAAATACAGCCTGCAGGACTAATAAAATGCACGTAATTACCTGCTGCGGGATCTGTAACTGCTTGGCTGGTGATGCCAGACGGAGGTTCCTGAAGCTGGTAGGTGGCATTGGTGGAAGGCGTGGTGGGGCTGGCGGTGCTGCTCGTCATGTAGTGTGCTGGGTACGGGGAGCTGTTGTAATACTGCGCGTACTGACCCTGGCCGAAGCTGGGATAAGACGGGTAGTCCTACCAAATGGAACCACAGGGAACCAACGGTCACAATGCGGCTGTTCATTTCCTACTTTTCAAAGTTCAGCTACAAATGCGGTCGTGCTTCTGGTGTTTTCTCTGAATTTACACGTTCGCAGAAGTTGCAGACAAATTTTACGTAAGATCTGACACACTCTTCATATTTCTTCTATGCCAGGACGCATTACTAGGCAAAAGTAAACCAACGTGAACACCAGACAACCCACCATATAAGACTGCTAAATGGATTTTTAAAAGAAATTAAAAAAACAACTATTAAAAGGCTTAGGAAAGCTCTCACAGTGTACTATAAACAGATCTTTTCAAGAAAATCATCTGTTATATTTTTTAAATTTCAGAACTTAAATGGGCTTTTAAAATTACCTGCTGTGAACTGTTAAATCCAGAGGAATTTGTAAGTGAATTATTTCCTGTATATAATCCTGATGATGTTGTAAAACTGCTACCTAAAACAAAACAAAAAGAAATATGGTTGACTAAGCTCTGTAGAATAATGTGCCTACAGGAAATTATTACTTAGCTAGAGCAGACTTGGAGTTCATGGCAAATGCATTTACTTTCTCTTCAAAACCAGAATCCATTGCCACGGCTACAATTTCATTTTCTTATTGACAATTTTAGTTTCACTATATTACAAAGGATTACGTGGTAAAGAGGTTTAAATTTCTGAGGACATAAATAAACCTTTAAACTATAGGCAAAATTATACATTTGTGCCAAAATACAGTAGACGCTCCTTTAACTGGAACTCAAGCAAACCAGCAGGTACTCCTGCTTGAGAGTGCTGGATGCCCGAGTCCTGGTTAATGGAGGGCCTACTTACATTTATCCAGCACCTACCAATCCCCATGGGTGCTGGTTCACTGAGAGTCTACTGTAGTAGACCCTGAGCTTTCCATTTCAGTTTGTAAAACACAACAGGATTTTTCATATCCTTATATTAAGCATGCTTAACGGAAAATGATGAGACCAGATTAGATGATCTTTAAAGGTCTTGCAAGCTCAAAAACTGTGATGCTACTTCCAAGAACGTAAATGTTTTCAGACCTGAACTTGTCACCATAATGGCTCACTGAAAAGGCTGATTATTTCGCAAAAGAATAAACAGCAGCCCTTGAAGTATTTGCTACAACAAAGATCAGAGAGGAACACGATAAATGTTTTATGTATGACGCGTGCTATCTAGGTAACATTCTATTTGACTGTCTACACGTGTTCAGCAATAAACAGTAGGCACTGTGCAGGATACAAACCTAAGAGCCAATCGTAGTTTCATCCTTCACTTTATTTACTCTCTTTATTTACTTCACTTTATTGTTAAACTATGCAAAGCAACAACTTACTAGTTTTGATGAGTATACTGGCAAAGATTTTTTGAGAAGATCAGAAATTGGCAAATGTGTAAAAGATGTCATTCATACATTGCAAAACAGGGAATTTAAATAGGCACAACCTTTCTGCTGTGCTATTTGGTCAATGATTAAGACATTTCGTATACCATTTAACCTAGCAATTTTATGGCCGACATTTGCTCTAAGAAAAAAGTATGGATTCATACAAAGAGGTAGCAAAGATGTTCTTCAGTGTTGTTTCTAAGACCAGAACATAGAAAGCATCCTCAAGTTTTTAACAGGTGTTAATCAAAACCCAGAACATTATGAAGCTGTTGGAATTGTATTATAATGATGTTTAATGACATGAGGGAAAAGGTCATACTGTTCTGTTAAAGTAAAAACTAAAATGACACAACTGTTTCTAGTGATCTCATTGGGAATATCTTTAAAAGCATAAAACAATTTTTAAAAGCACAAAAATCTCAGCAATGTCATCTACAGAGAGATGTGATCATTGGTCACATAATACCCATGAAGCCAATGTACATTCAAAAATTTTCTACTCAGAGGCTGTGTTGCTTCTTTAAATAGAGAAACCATTTAAAAAAATAAAAATTTTATGGCAAATGAGTGGTAGAGGCAGTAAATGTGTTGGCAGTTCGAGGAGGAAGTCTTCAATGTGAACAACTATTCACAGACGCCTTCAGGTAAGATGTGGTAGTTAATATATGCCAATTATTTACTTACTACTGAACATTTAAGCACTGGCTTAAGAGTCAGAAAACAAAGTTTCCAGTGCACTTATGAGCTGTTTGGACTTTGGACAAATCGCCTAATCACTCTAAAATAGAATTTCTCTACTTCATAGTTTCTTGAACAGATCAAATGTTTTGCAAAGCACAATGAACTATCTCCAGCATCAACACATGTTAGGAACCATTATTGTTTATTCCTGCAAACATATCTGAAATTCTCTACTGCATTTATGTGTCTTTTCTCTCTTTTGACTTTCCCAAACTAGATAAATATGACTTAATCTTTGCATCTCTAAAATTCTTTTTGTACTGACTTATCAAGCATCTCTGAACTCTGAAAACCCAATCCAAGGATTTATTTTCATTAAGATGGGAAAGTATTTCCTAAGATTGTTTCAAATTTAGTGATCACAAAGATTCATCCTTGAGGTTTCTTCATTTGTATCTTTCAGAAACACCAACTGTGTGAAGTTCCCAGGCACCTATAACAGGTAACCAGGGCTCTCACCCTCCTGGCACTAGTGCCACCATGAACACTGGGTTCTCGGTGGAGGAGATTCGCACATTCATTTTCACTTCCACGTGGCAATCTTATCCTTTGTCATTGTACTGAATACGGGGCTCATGGTGACAACGAGGTGGGGACAAAAGGATGACTACGACACGCTTGGACCTTGGCATCAGTTTTGTTTTGTTTCTTAAACATCCGATCCCACAGCCGTGACTCACCCTTTATGCATTTACTCACCAGCAAACAATTCATGTTGATAGAGTATGCAAAGCGAACTCATAATGAACACTTACAAAATTCCTTGCAAAAAAATGTAAATTTCTTTTGGATGAGAGTGTGAATATCAATATTTTTTTAAAAAAACTTTATTATATACATTTCATAGGAAAAAATCAGTTTGAGTTATGACTTGTTACTCTCATTTAAACTACACATTTTTAGGTTATGACTTGCTACTTTCAGTTATACTACCCATATTTGAACAATAAATACTGACCTCAGTAATCCCTATCCAGCGAGAAAATGAGTGAGATATAGAAAATACATTTTAGAAATGGGTGTTTTCATTCCATAAGTTATTCCTTGGAATAAAGTAGAAAAGATCACGGGATCCACACCGGCACATACAGGCCCCTGAGGTATGACCAAGTAAATCACAGCGCAGGGCTCCAAATGGCACCCAAGTGACTTTCCAGGCTTAATACTACTTCCTAGACTGCACATTAGCTGGGGTTCACTGTAAGTTACACCCGTTTCCTGGCCGACTACAGGCTGAGGTTCCGGTCCATGTAGGGTGCTAAAGCAGGCATTCGGGGGCACTGCAGAAGCCTGGGAGAATTCGTGCAACTTCCAAAAGGGTCGAACTCAGTTCAGGGAGCGGGGTACATACTAGGGAATCGGGCTCGGGCATATTAAGGTTTCACCATCAGAGCCACATCCACAGGGCCACCGCCTGCCTTCACGTGGGACTGACGCTAACTTTGCAGTGCAGGACGCCAGCTCGGGGTCTCCACGGCAACCTGCGGGCTCCTGCCCACCCTCGGCCCCCGCGATGGCGGGAGGGTGCTTTCTGCTAACATGCTATCCGGTCTTCCCACGCCCCTGCTTCAAACGTAACCACTGGTGGCTCCCCACTGCCCTCAGGATAAAATGCAAACTCCCTACCGGGGCTTAGGAAGCCTCAGGGCTGGCTCCATGGTCCCTTCCCTGTAACCCCAACCCCAGCCCTCTCGGATACACGCTCGGGCCCCACACTACTGAAGCAACCCCGGGCCTCCCCTACCGCCTCCCGGTGGATCCTGGCTCATCTCTCATCAACTTCACAATTCGGCGGGAGGAGAAGCCCCACTCCCGGGGAACACCTCGCCTGAACAATTCCACCCTTCTCCTCTTAGCTCCTGAGCCGGGTTCAGTCAATCAATCAATCAATCGCTGTGATCGGTATATATTATATACATTTAGATATATACCCATGACTTCCTAATCAGCATTTTAACCTACTTTGCAGTTACTAATAATTAACCAGTTAATACAAATTAACAAGTACTAATTACATATTTAAACTAATTTGTCCTTTCCCTATCAAACAGGCTAAAAAGAAACGTTAGAGCTCATACAAGTAATTGGACATTGGGAGCCAGCATACCAAAGGTACATCTATAAAAACTGATAACATGCACTGAGTGCTTACTGTATGTCAGGGGCACATCCCCCTTGCACATGCTGAGTCTATGCGCCACAGCAACGTGATACCACAGGGAATATGAATATTCCCGTTTTGCAGGCAAGGAAACAGAGGGTTGCACCAAGATGACATTGCTTCTGCGGGGTGAAAGTGCAGGCCAAACGGAGCACGGTCTGGTTTTAGAGTCTACACGGTGCTCTCTCGTGCCCACTTACCTGTTCTGTATTGCTTTATGGGAGGTTAATGTGCTTTTTTTTCTACAGGATTAAAAACAATATATTGGAAGCAAAATAGAAGTGACAAGAACAATAGTACTTATAAGTGACTCAGTGGCAGCTCTGAGCCGGGCCCAAATAAAATGTTTTACAAGTCACAGCTCCTGCGCCATCGCCATGAGCACCCCAGGAGCTAGGCGCTGTCTGATCCCATTATACACATGAACAAACTGCCACCATTGGGAGCAGCTATGGCAGACGTGGGACCCTCCCCCAGGCCACCTGGCTCCAGTCGAAGCCCCTCATGTGCACAGCAGACCGCCTCTCAAAGTAACTAACAGGTTTTTCACTTTCATTTTTCCCAACATTTTAAGCTCCCGGCTAACTACCGGCCACAGATTCAGGAGGAAGTGTCGTGAAAAGGCCCACGTGGGCCCCTCCTCAGACTCGGGAGTCACTATCTTACTGTGGTGGAAGGAGCAAGGTAGGACCTGAAACCCCACAGGTTTACAATCACCTGTAATGCCTGATTTTTAGACCTACTATGTGTCAGTATCGATTTAGTAGGCGCTTTAGCAACTGCCTCAAAAACACAACCAGTGTCAGCTGTCTTTTTCCATTGAGAAAGTATTCACACTCATCAAGCAGTTACAGAACGGAAGCTGCTCAGAGACGGTTTGGGTATTTTTGGTCCTTCATCAGGGCTCAAGCTCACAGAGGGTAGAGGGTCCCACTCTGACAGCTGATCTGATGCAAACTGGGGGCCAATAAGGGCAGATGAATTTTACTAAAGTGGAGACCACCACAAACCAAAGGCACAATAGCGATGTCAATGCTCCCAAGAAAGCCTCGGTGTGTAGCTGCTAAACCCACTTCCTGCGGCCTATTTGTGTAGAAGGTGACCGTCCACCAGGATGGGACATCGGGAGCAACCCAGGTGAGAGCTGCTGTTTGATTACCGGAGTCCTCACGTGTAATTTCGGCTGGAGACTTAGGCTTAGGAGTCAGAATTTCTTTATCAAAATGGTAACAGAAATACTTGTCTTGTTAGAGAAAAATGACTCTACGTGAGAAGTCACCTCTAGGTAAACAAGACAACAGAAATATTCTCTGGTGAGATGTTTCATATTGTATGTAACATTATGTCCCCCAAACCCCCCAAAGTGGAAAGAATTCCCACTTAGGACCCATTATTTCTCAAGTTAGGAGTTTGGCAGAGATGGGTTCAAATGAGGCTCCAACAACGCCCGGTATTATCCTTGGCAGAGCATGAATTAAGCTATGCTCCAAGTGGGGTGGCGGTCGAGGTACCATCTTACTCATCAGTTAAAAGGAAAATCTCGTCCAACTCCTCAGCACCGTGACCGATCACAGCCACACTTCTCTCCTGGCAGGGACAGGAGACGCTAATTCCCAGAACAGAACCTGGGAAAAGCTTTCCTTTTCCAACACCTCGAAGAGACAAGATTGCTTTTCATTCCACGGCCCTCTTTTTAAAGCAGAGAACTTTTATATTCTGAGTGGGCAGATTAAATAATATGACGAAGAAACTTTTCAAGTGAGTTCAGGTGACAGCATGCACGGGCAGTGTTTATAGAAACCACCACTCCTCTAGAAGGTGCTGTGGACCAAACAGGTGTCCTGAGTCCACCCCGTGAGGAAAGTCTGGACACACACTAACGCATGAAGACAACACAAAGACACATCCGCTTGACTTGCCTACGTGGGCGCCACACGTTGTGACACAGAGCTGCTCAAGGAATGACATGACAACACCTGGTCAGGTGGGAAAGCACAGCCGTGCACAGAGAAGGGTGAGAAATTTATCCTGGCGGGGGGTGAGCAGAAAGCATCCAAAGATGAGACAGGAAGTGGTTTACAGGGAAGAAGGGGAACACTCAAGGCAGGTGGTGGAAGTGCCTTGATCACTGGCTGAAGGAAAGGATAACAGCGGGGGATCAGAAATGACATTCTTTAATTGAGGAACCCGAGGATCTGAATGCTGAATACACCGATAGGAGCACAGTGGGATGCAGGGTTTTCCTTTTAAGGACTGGAGAGGTGGGACGAAGCAATTGTAAACACAGGGAGAACATGCTGACCATTCCACGAGTTCAAGATGGGGTCACCGCTGTCCTGAAACTCATCCTCACTTCTCTATTTAATGTTTCAATCAGTCTCCATTGCCATCCTTCAAGGCTCAAGTCCGGTCTTTCCAATAAGCATTCCCGACCATTTCTCTCTGCCCTGATCTCTGCTCCCAGAAACTCCAGCCCGGTCATAACCAATACCATCATCTGCCTCTTCCTTGGAAAGTACTAAACGAGCCTTCACTAGTCTTGTTTTCATCCTGATCGTAAGGTCCTACAATTCCTGTCTTACATTTATGCCACTGCCTCACACAGAGAAAGGCAAACAGTGTCTGACGCAGGCCTTCCAAGGGTTTCATCTGGGCTCAAGGGGGAGATGGAACTGGTGTTTGAGATTTTTTTACTTTTGAAAAAGGAATTCATTGGCTCTTAAATTTGGAAAGTCTAAAGTTGCACATAGCAAGGCTAGATTTAGGAATTCAAACATCAGATCTCTGTCCATCTCATAATGGACATAATATCTTCTTTTGGTGTTTAAAAATTTCAATCCAGTGTGGGACACGTGACAAAAACACATGACTGTCACAAAGAACTGCGTGTAAGAACAGGAAGAAACCTTTCCATAACTTTTGTTGTCGTTTGTTGGTGGTGGTAGTGGGCAGTGTGGAAGGGTGACTTGAAGACCAATGAGACATTAAGGGAGAAAAAAAAATCCCTCCATGTCCTCATTTGTTTAGCGATGAAAAAGAGAGCAGGAAAAGAAACAACAATCAAGTAATAATTGAGCTTATTTCTCAGGTTTTATCTAGAGCAGTGGTGACCAATCTTGTGGTTTCCCTGGGCCACAATTGGGAGAAGAATTGTCTTGGGCCACACATATAATACATTAACACTAATGATAGCTGATGAGCTTAAAAAAAAATCCCAAAAAAGTCTCATAATGTTTTAAGACAAGTTTATGAATTTGTGTTGGGACACCTTCAAAGCCGTCCTGG
Source organism: Lyroderma lyra (assembly GCA_004026885.1). NCBI lineage: Eukaryota > Metazoa > Chordata > Mammalia > Chiroptera > Megadermatidae > Lyroderma > Lyroderma lyra. The sequence goes on from PVJL010001442.1 coordinate 127,389, forward strand.
GCCATGTGCAGCCTGTGTGCTGCAGGTTGGACAAGCTTGATCGAGAGGACATGTACGTTGCTGTTTTTTGTTTTGTTTTGTTTTGTTTTTAACTAGCGGTTGTATAAAGGCTTATCTTTAAAAACTAGTTTATAGCCCCTACTTTAGATTTATATTATATGAAGAAAATTAAATGCAGGAGTTGTAAGTACTTACTGGAAGGATTTAAAATGTGTCCGAATCTCCAGAAATAAAATTCAGCAGAGTTTTAAATCAAATGAAATTTTAAAATGATTCAGGGTCATGGATTTTTAGACAGCTCCTACGAATCTCACTGATTTCAGATACAAGGACCACTGGACCCCAGAGATGGCACAAGGAGTTCACATGCGGATAGCACATGAGCATTCTAATAGAACACGGACCTTAGGTACAGGTACAGGCCTCTAAAAAGGCTACTAACTCTGTCAGCTCAGATACTGTTATATCATGGGTACCTTAATGAAAATAAGAGTCCTGTTTACACATGAAAAGATTTCAAATTCAGAATGCAGTAACCTCCTACATTTTTATGGGACATTTATATTTCATTATTTCCACAGCTACTGTCTGAGGCCATTTTTAAGATCAGAATGTGAGGTAGCTGAGGCAGGGATCTGTGTCCTTTTCTAATTAGCAGTGAGAATGGTGACTCCCTGTCCAAGGACACTTGGTTGGGGAATGACATTATCTCTGCTTTCAGGTCACTGTTTTCCACTCCACCATGCCTAATCCACCTTGTAGATGTTCAGGGTCATAACATCAAAAGTGAATTAAATATTGTGAAAAGTGGCATTAAATTTTGGGTACATGAACATCACAGACACAACAAGGGTAGAGACAAAAACGCCTAAGAAACTGAGCAAATAAATTTAGAATCGAGCTATCGCATTTCTGAAAGACTTCCCCATTGTTACTCCTTTTTCAGGCTAGTAAATAATTTTACAAGTAAATTACATAAACCTCACCCAGGGATAGTGTATCACAAAGATTCTGCTTTCTTCTTGTCACTGTCAGGGGTCCCTACAGAGAAAGGGTGGTGGTCTCGTCAACCGTAACAAACAAGAAACAGTCTTGCTGGAAGACTGTGTGGGCCACCCACTTCTATAGGTGCTAAGCAATTGTAGTTTAAAAATAAAACAACCCCTCAAAAACTTTTATTAATACATCCCTACTATTTTTTCACAGTTAAGGAGAACCAGGCTCTGCTGATTTGCCTTGTGATTTAAAATGCTAAATCAAAGCTTTGTGTAGGTTTGGACCTAGAGAACATTGCCCAGCTATAACTTCAAAAAACTTAAAAAAAAAAAAAAAAAAAAAAGAGGAAAAAAAAAGAAAAAGAAAAAGGTAATGTGGAGGTCAAAGGTCTACTTTACAGAGAACAAGGACTCACATTAAAAACCACAATCCCAGCGAACGTAAGAATGCTGGGACCTGCTGGGGCCTGTCTGTACCTCACATGTTTCAGAGCAGTTTCTAGCACTTACTGGGCAAGCAGGATGCTATCCGTCCCTCGTGTATTTTCACAGAAGTCCATTTGCTTTCCTTCCCTGGCCTCTCTGCCATGGGCTATGTCCATCATCAGGCGCGATCTACGCGGAGGCAGCGCGCTCCCCAGGGGAAGGCCACTGAAGGCCAGACGGGCAACTTAAAACCAAAGCCCCCCTTCCCATTATATAAGAAGGACTGTGCATGACCAAGTTGTCCTTGTTATCCCAGTAATATTTTTATATTCCAAGGAGAATTTGTAACTTAGGTAATAAAGATCGCAAAGCCTTTGCATTTCTCTCTCGATCCATTTCTACATAGTATTTTAACTAAAAAAAACCCCAAACTCATACAGACAACAATATTGGTATTGATCATTGATTATTCATTGCTATAACTGGATTTCAAAAGGTTTCCATACAATTTTCAACAGTTGTCGCTTGAAATATCACATGATATACCAAAAGAACTGAAATGGAATGATTACTTTTAAAAAATCAAAAATCAACTTAAGGCACACACCCAAAAATTCTAGAATGCAAAGAAGTCACAAACTAAATACATGCAAGTACACTGGCAAAGCAGTTACGGAGAAATTTTAAACATCGGTACAAGTTGCAATAGCTCTTCTCAGTTCCAACTCTACCGTTGTCATTTTATGCCAGAAAGCGCAAATCTCAAATGCTTTACATAGCAGATTATCAAATGGTTTAATATATAGTTTCCTAAAACTATGCTTTGGAGTTTGTTTTTCAAAAGGAAAAATACCATTTCTGTAGATAATGAAAAACTTTTAACAGTACGTTTTGCCAAGCAGTTTTGAGGTTCTAAATGACTGATGAACTGACACCGCTTAGCCATATATTTGAAAAGCCAGAGACAGGCAGGCCAAAGTAAGACAGTGTCCTTTATTAGATTATTATTCGATCACTGTGCTTCATGACCAGCCCCGGGTAAGTGAGGTGTAGAGAGGGAGTTGTGCACCCTTCTAACACCTCAATAACAAACCTCAGCCCTTAATTTAATGTCTCTCCTCACTGGTTTGAACCCCAATCTCTTTAAAAGGACAAACAACACTCTACCTAAAGAGGGAGTTATTTCGGAATTTGCGTTATTTTCCTAAGTAAAAGCCTAAAGGAAGATAAACCAAGTGGAGTTTCCAGAGCCTGCCGGGTCTTGTCCCTGTGCATCTGTGTAGCCCCTCCCATCTTTCACAGAAATCCTGACACTTTCTTGGTGCAGAATGACAGCAATGTCCCACACGGTCCCTGGGATGATAAAACACTTAGAAAGGCATTCTAAACCACAGTGCAATTGTGTGATACCTCCAATCAGCTCCACCTACTCATATAAACACAAGGGAAGATTGTTTTGAACACACCATGATAATAAACTAACCAAGATTTTTATTATTGCTTGAATCCAAATTCACTTTTGCAGATGAAGAGAACTAGAGTCCGTACACATCCTGTTTTCTAAGGGTCACTGTGGCATAGGCCTCTCCATTTCTAACCCACACTTGCAGATTTTAGAAATGCTACTAGACAGCGGAGGTGAAAGTATGAGCAAAGGTGGTCACTGCCAGTGACCGTCTAGAATCAAGAGGATAAGTTATTACGGAAAGCTGGGGTTTCTTTGAAGCTGAAGCTTAACCAGTTAAGTGACGACATAATGTCAATTGTTTGTGTGAAAATCTTACGAACGTCCTCACATCAAACAGACTGCTAAACAAAATTTCATTTTCTTCATATGACTCAGGCTCCAGATTATGAACACAGATTCTTGTTTTCTGTGGTGCATGAACTACTGAGTCTACCTTGTATGGCATGGGGGGGGGGGTCAATGGATGGTCCAGAACTTGCATTTTTTAAAAATTATAATTGAAAGCTTATAACAAACTGGCCATGTATTCTAGTCTACAAATCAAAGGCTGAAGCAGCTTCTCCCAAGGGCTTTTCTTGCCCTTCATACATGCACGCATGCTCACGCGCACGCACATGCTCCCTCCTGCTCCCTCCTTGCTGTCAGTATTCTGACTGGCAAGCAGCACTGAAAACGCTATCTAATGCACACTATCTGCACAGTTGACCCAGGGGTCTCCAGGCACCCTTTGTCGCCCACACTCACCCACTAAGCTAACTTATTTGCAAAGGCTTGTCAGTGTGTGTGAAGAAAACCCTCCTTACATCATTCCCGAACTTCCAGAAACACGGAGGCTGACCCTGGGAGCGGGAGGGTGTCAGAACTACAGGCAAGGCTCCCCTTCCTCAGGGTGAGCTCTACAGCGGTCCGTGAAGAATCACATTTTGTCCTTCCTCTGGTTAACTTAAGTTTCTAATCTTTCCCTGGTTGTACAAAAGACATAAAGCAGAAAGAATGTTCTAGCAATCGTGCATCAAAAGGTGACAGCAATCAGATTCCCCAGTCCCTGAGGTTTTATTCATGAGTTTTTCCTACTTGTGCATCATGAGATCAATAAAAGCAAAAATAAGTGTTATTCATTTAAAATAACAAAATTTGGAGAATTTTAAAAATAATCTTAGACATTACAGAAATTTTTATATTAAAAAAAAAGATGTATTGAAAAGACACTCCAAGGCCAACAGACCCCCACAACTGAGCACACAAAATCACTTACTAGTGAAACATTTTTCATAACACATTTACTATTTAAAGAACACACACTAAAGAGAATCTAATTATTTATCCAAATTTGCCCATAAGGAATCTATCGTATATTATATATCATTATATTGTCCAGTTAAGTTTCAAGTTAATAGCATATTATCTGGCTTATATGTGGAAATCATATTATATCCAATAATCTAAAATTGAGTGGAGCCCATTATAGAAATATCCATATGAAGTAATATCTCCATCATTGAAAATAGGTTTTAAAAATCACTTTGGAAAGGCCAGTCACCAAAGGGATGTACAAAAGCACACGAAGTTGGAATGCAACATCCAGTAAGCCCAGATGCAGTGAAACTTACGGGTAGAAAAGCAATGCTATATTTGCAGCTGTACATGTCCTTATTTCTTTTTTTAAATAAAGTGGTTTCCCCCCCCAAATTAACTTTCTTTACTCCTCCTTCATTTCCAGTCTTCCCTCTAGTCTAACACTATACTTATACTTGATAGCTGGTTAGTCCTCTTAGGAACTGTTTCTGCTGCATAAGCCTTCGATCTGGGAGGACAGAGAGATAAAAATGACCCTCAAGTACAATCCTTCTCCAACTTTCCGAGATGCAGGACCAGTCTCCCCCTCCCCCATCCCCACCCCGATCCTTCCCAGACCATTTAGCAAAGCACGTGGGCCATCCTGAAGATGCACTGAGTGGATGTCAATTTGATCTCCTGGTCTTTGGCAGGTCACGTGGTTAACACATATCACATATTCTATTTCTAGGGCTGTGATCATGAAAACGAAGAAAATGTAGCCATTTTAAAAGGTTGACTGGCCACACCAACAGCCAGGGTTTTTAGCATAAGTCACACCACAACCTCATGTATATCCTGATATTTGGTTTTCTTTATTCCTTTCATAACTGATAGAAGCCAAGGCAGAAAACGTCAACTTCACAAGGGATTTTAGAGCTTTTTGAAAGGAACCTTAGAGATGACTCAGTCTAACCCTTTCATGTCATAAATGAGGAAACTTAGGGTAAGAGAAGAAAAAGCCAAAGCAGAGATCTGGGATCTTGCCTCGAAGCCCAGTCCACTTCCCACCACCACTGTCCACTCCTTCCATAAGATACCAGACTCCACTTTGAAAAAGCACCTGCTGGCCCACAGGACCCACGAAAGAGCAGCTCAGTGTGGATACAGACCTTGCATCTGGTAGCTGTACGGGGCCTGTCCAGGTTGAGGGGTACCAAAGCTTGTGCCATAGCTGAGAAATCCTGTCTGTCCAGGTGACTGAGACTGCGACAATCCACCTTCAGTCTTGATGCCTGCCCACAATGCACCTAAATCGGTTAGTGACAGCTGATCTATCTGTTCATTTTCAAAAGCTGATAAATACACAAAAATACTCCCACCGCTGCTGAGTCACCAGTGTTCCCCAATATTATCTCAACCATCAAGGCTTCATATGCTTAGAGTGACACCCCCTAAACTATGACTTTAATATTTTTAAAACAACAACAAAACCCAGAATTATTACAGATTGAAATGCCAATTCACATTGTTCTTTCTTGTTGTGTTTCCAAATTCTACTTCCTATGAAATTTAAGGAATTTAAATTTTATAGGAAGTAGAACTTGGAAACACATTTGGTGACATCATTCATCCACTTAGTTTTGTTGTTTTACAGAGTTTAAGATCATCTTTGTGGTCAAGAAATGGCCATAACTAAACTTGAACTGAATTATTCCAAAAGTTGCTATACTGATTAATGTCAGAATTAAGATCTTTTTTTCCTAAAAAGTGATTCATTAGAGTCTTTAGCTTGATATCATTTTTCTCCTTTTTCTCTTATTCTTTATATCACAAAGCTGTTTTAGTACACACTCATTTTGAAGTCAGAGGAAGCAATATTGGGCACACAATTAAGCAACACAAGAAAAAAAAAAAACCTTCTCCCAATATTCAGATCCTATCAGGAAGTAAACACCCAAAAAAGCAGAATGTTGAGGACTGAATCCTGTGGAACAGCACCTTGATTTATAAGCTAGTGAAGTTGACCAGTAGTTTCTTTTTAGTCCCTTGCAGTTTCAATTATTTATTCAAATAGAAGTAAGTATAGCATAAAATACACTTTTGCTTCATCATAGTGCAATATAAAGATAATGCATTTGTGCGTTTGTGCCCCCTCCCCAAACATAATTGTAGGAGCTGGGTCTGGCAGGACTTCTGTACAGGGCTCAGACCTGGATCATAATTAAAGACAGTCATCGAAGTTAAAAACTGTCCTTACTTTTCACAGAGGGAGGGGACAAAAATATCTGCCAAGGAAATTCACATTTTTTAATAATTTTACTTTGCACTTAAGATAAATGATATCTCTGGGATCTAGAATACACAGTAGTCTCACTGTTCATTTCCATGTTAGGGGAATTTCATCAGCAGAATGAAGTTAGGTAACTTTCCTAAGGCAGTGGAAGAATCTGACTGTTGGCCAGGAGAGCCTCGTCTAATTCCTGGAGTATCTCTAAATACCCTCATAATGGCCTTAACATTTTAAGTCTTGACATAACTTTAACATTTGAAAAAAAAATGCCATTTTCCCTGTATAGATAATCCCAAACAAATGAATGATAACTCAAACTTCTAAACGGTCGCTGGAGAAATGACCGCCCAGGACAGGTGTTTTGATGGCTCTAGATCTTCCCTATCTTTCATGTTGTCACAATAGGGACTTCCCCTTCTGTCTCCATCCGAGACGATGTTGTACACTCCGGTCTTCACCTGTGTCACCTCTGTGTTCGGCCGGGAAGTTTAGGATGGGAATCTTTGTGAGAAGAACAGGTAAGGAAAAGCAGGAAGAGGTAGAAAACATCCACAGAGACAGTCACACGTATCTCCATGGCTTCTACCCACAAGCTGCACACTCATCTCATCGATCAGCTCTAAGCAGATCTGGTGAGCAACAGTGTGAGCTCTTCTGCTCCACCCATTGGCTGTTCTCACTAGGAAGACATTTGCCTGTCCTTTCTTACAGGGCCTAAGTGAAAAGTTGGGGGGCACAAGTCCTTAGAGGAAATCTTTTAAGATCACTAGGACCCTGACTGTGAGCAGTTCAAAATCCTAAACTACATGTCCTTCCTTCCTGAGAAAGCCATGGGGAGCAGGGCTGCCCTCTTTTCTGAGGCACTGACCTGAGAACAAATAGAATGCCTGGTCAGAAGCACTGGGGGGCATTCTCCTTGTATTCAAGGACCAAAAAGAGAAGGAGGAAGGTCACCAGGAAAATGCTAAGAACCGAGACTTATTCCCAGAAGACTAACAAACATGGAAGGCTGAGGGATCAAAGCCCTTTATAGTGAACCTTCCACACGTACCACCTCCTAGAGCCCCGTCACATTAAGGCCCCACCCTCATCCTGCTAACTCTGATTCTGATTTCAGAACCTCTGCTCATCTCATCCTTCCCGAACAACTGCAGACAGCAGGAACACTGGCTAACAGTTCGGAACTGGAGGAGTCCCTCTCCCGTGGCCCGGAAGTAGGCAAAGGGCCCGCCCCTCCCTGAATGAACAAGGAAAGGGCTATGAGAGTAGCTACCAGGGCAGTTACAGGCATGGCACCTTGTCACAGCGGCACTGGCTCGTCTACAGCACTTAAGCACTGTCTGGGCCGGAAAAGACACTTACTCGTCCAATAATCAGCCTACAAATGAATTCTGAATATGAATTAGGGAATCCTTTACCCACGTATAGAACTGAAGCTACACGAGGCAAACATCGCAGATCCCTTTTCCTCTTTTTACGGAAGAACAGTTTAAAAGTAAATTATACATGAATTTGATCTCCGTCTAGTATTATTTTGAGAAACCTTGAGTAAAAGTTATGGAAATGAAAGAGAACACTAGGAAGCCTGTTTTATGGCTGCTTTAAAAAAATCTTCTTTAAAAACACCTAGCTAGATGACATTCAGTTCTGATTATTTTGAAATAAAACTACCAAGAGTGAAGTCATATATAACTTAGATTTTAATTTCTATATATTTTAATAAGAAATTTATATGTGGTTGATTTAATTTGGGGTAAAGAAAGGAATGAAGTAATTTACCTTCTACTTAGTAATGAAATGCTTAAAAAAAAAACCACATCAGTTTTTTCAGTATACTACAGAAAAGAATACTACGAAACAAGAGAAGCAGAAACGTAATTAGATCACAACTATAATTCTTACATTCTACCAGGCCTTTCTCCAAACGTTCATGACCTTACTTTCTTGATCATCAGATTTAATTTTTCTTTAAAAAAATGCCAATATTTCATATTTTTCTATTTAAACAAGTTGCAGCTTGTTTAAAATTACAATTGCAATTCACTGAAGAAAAGGTATTTTGAAAGTCTGAATGTTTTTAAACTTTGGGGTTTTGCTGGATTTATTTTTAACTTACAGGTATTGACCCAGTAACAATTGAGTTAAATTATACCGAGATAAAGCTAATCTCCAGGAGGGGAGGAACACATGGGGAGGCGAGCTTTAAATGGTCACTGATTTGCCTCTTTAAAGTGCAGCCCAATCCGAGATATGTAGATCACTTTTCCTAATGGTTGATAATGCCGAAATTTGATAATACTACCACCCTCAAGTTTAGAGCAAGGGTTTGTTGAATTCTGCTTGTACTTCCCGAATCAGAGCTAGGCATCTGATAAATAGGAAATGAATCTTTACCCCAAAAGACTTTATTCACAGAAGTTTTATCACAAATATGCACCCAAATACTTTGGATTCCAGAGCCCAGTGCTCAAATGGCAAATGAAGAGTTGAGATATAAATGGAACAAAATGAGAGCAAGAGGGCATAGGAACCATGCAATCTATTTGCCACCTCTGACCTCAAGACAAGTAGCCACCAGTTCTCACAATGCTCATCAGAAACCATCACGTGAAGAACACGGACCCCAAAGGTGGAGACACTTTCAAAAGTGGCCCAAGGTGACAGTCTTTCAGGACCACCCCTGTGAGGCTTTCACACACACAGGTATGCCCACTAGACAATGGCACCAGTAAAACAGCGGACTCACCATATGAGGAAATTCCGTATGGCTGTCCCGGCTGTGGGTACGTGGCGTACGCTGTCGCTTGTTGCATTCCTGTGGTAAACTGTGTTTGCCCATATGCAGCCATAGTTTGTGAGGAAGGAGTAGGGAGAATATGTGGGTATGCTCTGCTATTTGTCAGAAATGACAGAAAATGAAAGCCCATGCATTAGATGGAAACATGCAAGGTCACTGATTCACAAGCATATCACAAATTCCAGTTAAAGACTGTCTCTTCAAGTACAACTTTCAAATATAAGCTACAAAGTGCTGAAATACTTCAGGGTCTCTACTAGATGAGGCCCAGAATTAATTTGCATCAATACACGTAAGTCCCCATGAAACCCACTTGAGTTTAAATTAAGACGTAACCTGTTGGCACAAGACATGGCTTGAAATAAGGTAAAAAAGACTACTCAGAAAAGCTACTTAGTGAACTGTTAAGAGAAAATACATCTTACTTGGAAGGATAGATCTGCGGTGGAGGGAACTGGTGAGTTGGTCTTGGGCTGAAGCTACCGCTCCCAATTGCTGAAAAAGAAAAACACACACACAATCATCAAAGCAAAGTACAGACTAGGTATGAGGCAGGGCACAGTGTGGACTGCAGGCCGTCCGTACAAAGGTGCAGACGGTCGCCCTTTACGACCTGCAGAAATGCAAATTCAAACAGTCAACCCAACAGGAAGTTAAACTATATAAAGAAACATATAGGAACCGGTTAAGTGGTTCTACTTTTAAATGAACTCTTAGAAAACATGGCCACAATCTTCTTAAATACCTGTCAGCATGCTGTGACCGGCCTTACGGTGGGGATGCTAGAAGGGCACAACGAGTCCTGCTACTGTTTGGACAGTCGCTAAAAGGGGAGGAGTAACGCTGAATGGCAGGGCTGGGCAGGACCCAAAAGGTCACCTGGCCTATTGTTTCTGCTCCATGGGGGGCACACACACCTAACACTGTATTTCCAAGAATCAGGGTCTAATCTTCTGGCAAACAGAAACAGGACAGGCCCTCGTCCGCCTGCACTGACTTAGCAACGTGTCTTAATAAAAATGCATTCCCGTAACTATCTTAAGTTTCTCAAGTTGCAAGCTATGCCTGTTTTTTCTTGTGCGGAGGAAGGCAGGGTGTCCCTCTGCCTTCACTTCAGTTCCATGTGTTGCTGTTGTCTCTTTTTAAAGAGGTTGTTTAAGCACTTGAGAAGAATGTTGCTTCTTTTCAATCACATATACTTAACTAAGTGTGCCTCGGAAATGCAAGGAACGCTCCTACCCAACGTTCTTTGATGCTCATACTGAACTAAAGAAGCAAAAATCCACGGTTGCTGACATAGGCCTTAAATGGTAGTTTGCAGTTGCTTTTACTGTTACTAAGGACTGTCTATATACATGTATATCTACACACATTTTTATATATATATATATATATATATATATATATATATATATATATATATACAGATATATATATATATATATATAGATAGATAGATAGATAGATACTAACATAGACCCATGCACACACAACATACACACACACACATGAGGACTGTCCAGAAAAAATCCAGCCACTGTCAATATAACATTGTCATATTACATGGCTGGACACTTTCCGGACAGCCGTGTGTGTGTGTGTATTCCCCTATCCCCTACCTAGCTAAGATGTGTATTCTTCGGTACAATCATTAAGAGATGTCATATGTTTATTTCCTTCTTCACTAACACTGCCTGTCTCCAGAGGCTCTGTATTTGTTAACTGTGTTCTACATTACAGCCCTTCGCAAGGTTCCATGCTCTCAAGGCATTATGCATTTTTTATGACGTCACATCCGTACACTCTTGCTTTTCAATCTGAATTTTCTAGCTTGTGTTTGGGAGAACAGTGGTGGCGTCAAATCAGAATCTCAAAATCTATGACTAACCCCCTCCTTACAAATCCAACAGGCCCAACCCGGTGAAAAAATTGATCTAGACCGCCACTACTCATGCCAGGTGCCAGACCTGACCACCGGGCTGTCCCTTTGGCAGAAATGGAGTCCATATTAAAGAGATGGCAGGTCACCTGTGCCTTTTGGCACACGTCAAGTCACTACTCTGTTCCAGGCACCAAGCAAGGTGCTGCAGATGCAAGAACAAGTTCTGTTTGTCACAGGTGGAGAGGTGACACACAAGTAGCCATGAGAGGATTAGCTAGACGCCGCAGTTTATAGGAAGGAGGGATTAGTGAGGGAACACTTTGACCACAAGGACGACCACTCGCCCAGGGCATCTGTGATTACAGCCCCTGCTCCTCCCCGCTGCTAAGCCTGAACGAGAGGCCAAGGGCAACGTGTACCCGTCCCGCCGAGTTGCTGGAGAAGTCGTGTCCTCCCTGCACAACCTTAGTTAATAGAATATAAGTTTTTAAAAATGAAACCACAACCACAACAACGCCTGCTGCCTGAGGATGGGAACCACTGAACCCCCTTTAACCATTTTCTAGCTTCATCCCTGTGTTTTTCAAATTGTGGGTCAGGACGCACGAACAGATCATTACACTTAAGAGGGTGCGCCCAGTCGCGTGTGTTGCAAACGGACCGACAGGGAGGGCGGCGTGGGGGCCAGCGCACAGGGAAGCGTAGGTGCTGTGAGGCTCTGATTTGGAATGAGGGGCCCGGTCATGGGTGTGCACGGAGAGGGGTGTGGGAGGCCACGGCGAAGCACAGCTTCTGGGATCAGAACTGGATTCAGCTCAGGATCCATTTCCAACTCCTGTGCATGTTCTTAGTCAAGTCACTCGACCCCTCTCAGCCTTGACACGTTCTTGTGTAAGAAGATGGTGGCAGTAATGCTCCTGGGGGACTGCTGTGGAGACTAGATAACTCACGTAAAGTGCATGATACAACTGTGACAAGTGTTTACTACCTCGGATACCCAGATTCCTACTATCTCTGTCCCAGATTTGCCCTTCCTTCCGTGTTTTTACTTCTCCTCAATGGACAGCATCGCCATCTGTTCAGCAAAATGTTTAAAAGCAGGGTTCTTTGCCCAAAATTACATATGGGGACAGAAATTAAGTAACAGATCCCAGCAAGTAAATAAGGAAGTTGGTCTTTGAACCCACAGCCGCCTGACTCTTCTCATCAAAACATACTATCTCTTGACGAGACCCTCCATAGAAGCTAGAAACCTCAAAATCATCTGTTTTTCCTTCTCTTTCGTGACTGCAGTCACTCATCCCCGATCCAGAAGTCGCCTGCTGAGCTCCCTGCACCCTCCGGCCGGTGTCCCTTCCTGCTCCAGGCCCTTGGCATGGCTCACCTTCCTGTGGTCCCTGCGCTCCCCCCATGGTCCCTTCCCTCTCACCGCGGCCACCACACTGTTCTTGCTTCAGTGGCAGCTTCATGATCCTCCTCCAGCCCGGGGTTCCCCGACTGAGCGTACGTCATCCCCAGGAAGAACTCCCAACTCCCCGCAGAGCACAGAGAGCTGCACCCTCCCCTGCGCCCAGCGTCACGCAGCCGCCCTGGACACGAGGAGGCCCCACACGGGCCCCGCAGTTTCACGTCTGTCTGGGTTGCTCTGCACTCAGACCCTCTGCGTTAGGATGCTCTTCCTCTGCCTGGCGAACACAGACTCACTCCTCCAGGGGGACTAACACCCCCTGTCTCTCTAGGCCAAGGGCTTCCTCCGACATTTGTGTAAATGTCGTGAGCGCGGGCAGCGCAGCACTGACACACGACATCACAGGTGGCCCGTGCAGCCTTTGGACGGCAGTCACCTCTGCCAACCACAGCTTCTCTACTCTGTGTTGGCACCTGATGGGGCCTGGCATGTGGTAAGGAATCAATAAACAGTATCTGTTCGATGAGAATGTGACCTTTAGGTCATAAGCAAAAGAGACTGTTTTAAAATCACAGTGACTTGGAGAATGGTTAAGTTATTTTATTTATAAACAGACATAATAAACCTGATCCAGCTCTTTGGCAATACTAATTGGAGTACTCGGTATTCTTCTGACATAAATGTGAGTTAGAAGCCACAATGCTGCCCGAGTGTACTAAGTGTACCTAAAATTATTGACTACTTAATGCATCTAATAAGACATCACTTTGGGGCGTTCTCTAAATCCAGAGCCTGCAATTTCTGGGTGGTGTAAAGTCAAGAGTCTTCCATCGTACATCTCAAGGATTTCCCCCCTTAATTGCCTAAAATACCTTTAACGTTTTAAAGAGTAACTTAGCAGTTCAGATTAATTTTAATTTTATGGAACCAGAATAATCTTAAGCAAAAAGAATGCCCCCAGCTCATTTATCAAGGTAAGGAAACAGGTTATCTTAGCATTAGTGAATGCCAGAGCCCTGGGAACACAGGGACCAGTCTCTCTCTGATTTAGCACATTTATAGCCTATTACTGTCCCATTCTTTGTCCCAGTTCTAACATGTAGGCTGGAGAAGCTCCCCAAACCTCGCTGGAGGAAGCGAGAGCGGAAGCCGAGATGGACGGGAACCCCCCGAGAACGTCAGCAGAGATGACAGAATTAGCAAGTTCGCAGACCTCGGCTGCCCCGGGGCGCCCCTCTTGTTCATGTCAACATCCTTCAGCTGAACAATCAGGTCACCAGCCTCAGAGTTACATTTTGGTCCCTGTCCTTCCCTCATACCCTTTTACCACAAGTCAAGTCAGGTCTCCCTTCAAAATCTATTTTCAATCTGGCGGAATCTCACTTCCTGTTGGCAACCATGTGTCCCAATCACCGGCGCGACAGCCACCAGAGAACGGCAGCCAGGACGCTCCCCCAAACCCCGCCTCCCTCCCAGCTCTCGCCCACTCCTTTCCGCCCACCCCTCACCCCCAAACAGAACCCTGGCACTCTGAACCCCACCTCTGCAGCCCTTCTAAGGACTCACGACGCAGGGAGCCAGGGAGAAGCGAAGCTCCCTGCTTCTACCTACCCTCCCCCACCTCTCTTGCCCATACAGCATTTTCCACACAACGGGGACCTCTTACAAACACACACGAGACCATGTCACGGTGACCCTCCCCAGCCCCTTCCCTCCTTTTGAAGCCTTGTCATCCCGTTGCATTTAATGGCCCCAAACTTGCGCCCTCACTTTGCTAGGATCTGTGCACGAGTGTCTCAGGGAAGCCTTCCCTCCAGGAGAGACTCCATCGTTTCCAAGTAGAGGCTGCTCGTTCTCTCAGAGTCCAGATACCACAGAGACTCTTCCCTGTCTTCTCGGACCTGCTGATTGGCTTCATGGCACGTTTCACTGTTTACCTGTTCCTGCCTCCCCCACGACAGTGAAAGCCCCACGAGTGCAGGGACCTTGCCTACGTTTTCACTGCTGTATTCCCACTGCCTAGACCATTGCCTGGCATGTAGTCAGTGCTCAATACCTAACTGTTAATGAATGGATCAGACCGAAGAAGTGATATTTTTCTATGAACAATTAAAAAAAAACATACTTGTCACACATGGTTATCTGTCTCTCCTCTAAAAGCATTCCTGTTTCTATTTCTGGGTTCCAAATTCCACCAGACATCCACTTTTATATGATCGGTATCATCAGCTGGAGTTTTATTTAACAAATTAATAACACATTTAGGTTTTATGGAAATGGCAGGAGCAGCAGGCCAAGACATTTTGCAATCCCTAACACCACCACCTTCTTTTCAACCCCAATTATTCTGAACATTTACATCATTAAAATATTGCTTTTCATTGCTGAATAGCAAATGACCAGGACACCACTATATTTTAAATCCCGAATAGATACCCTTGCAATTTCTAAATCAGCCTCATGTCTTGGCAAAACCATTCCCTCTTGTCCAGTCTCCCCATACCAGGATACCTGGTGATTTTTCTGGAAGAGTGAGCCTCCTGCCTCCTTAATGCTTTCAGATGCTAGGCTTCCTTGAAGGACAGAGGTAGAGCTAGCTACTAATATTACCCGTGTCAGCGTGGCTCTGTTTCCTGTTTATCCTTGCTCTGTCCTCAAGACCCCCGGAAGAGTCCGGGTGTAAGTCTTTAAGCCATCACGGAGAAGGAACTAGGAGTGGTGATCACAGATGCAAAGACCTTGAAACTAGTCAGATGCTTGGAGAGCGCTTCCCCAGCCCCTTCTTTGTCACATAAACCCTGAGTCCTGTTCACAGCCACTCCTGCAAGCCATGGCTTTTGTATCTTTATTCAGGGAAGGAGGGAGGGAGGAGGAGGGAGGCAGGGAGGGAAGAAGGAAGGAAGGGAGAGGAGAAAAGGGGGAAAGAATGGAGAAAGAAAAAACAAACATGAGAAAGTGAAAGGCATGAAAAGCACGTCCACCCCCAGGGTTCCGGGTTCCTACGTGTTGATCCAATCCCCCCGCTCAGAGCCGTCCCTCCGTGTACATACAGGGAATCCATCTATGAGAAACAAGATCCTCTCCAGCTTCCGTTGCTCCACCCAACTCCCTCCACCTCAGCTCAGTCCTTCTCGAAGCTCCTTCCTCTCTTTTCAAAGTAGAGGCTGCTCATTCTCTCTGAGCCCAGATATCACACAGACCTGAAAACATGTCCTTATTGCTGCTTTTGCCAGACCACTGCTTTCCTGCTCCCCGCACCACCCCACCTCCCCAAAAAAAACCTTCCTTCTCTGAGATTTGTGAAACTTTTGCCATGACGACTCACCTCCTCAACACCGACTTGCATGTATCAAAAACTTCAGTATCTGACTGTGTCCCCTGAGAAGTTCCAACGTTACCTTGGGTTATCCACCCAACTGTTTTCTCATTCCATCGAGCCCTCAACGCTGGCCTTCTTGAACCATCAAGCTCAAGTTCACATCCCGGATCTTTCCCCCCATTGCACACTGTCAGACCACAATGGCATGACCGACCCATTTGGTTACTTGACAGACGTTTGCTGACCATCACCCACGTGCTCGATCCCAGAGTGGCCGGTGGGACGGTCAGTGGGAACAAGACAAACAGCACCTCTCTTCTCAGATGGCTTCAGTTTGGCCCGAGGAAAGAGCGAACAGTAGGTTTCAAAGCAACGATGAAGGGTGAGGAAGGGGAATAGCACTAACTACAGGAGCACGTGGCAGAGGCCTCGCTGGGCTTTGAGATGAAGAAAAAGCTATCCTCTATTTCTAGAATTTTCATTCCTTTACCCCCATCTCATCTGTTCTCCATCCTCATCAAGAGATGCAGGACCCCTGACATCCTTATCTTCTCTCAATTTATCCCCCCCTCCCCTCGCGTTCTTTCTACCTGCCCTAGACCCCTGCACTTGATTTTAGACCATTCTTTTACTGAAACCTTCCATCTCTTCCCTGCTGTGCTGAAAGGTTCTCGGCGTCTTTTCACCCGGACAGCGAATCCCTTGCAGAGGACACCTGCTCCAGCAGGACGTCCCCACGTTCAGGGTTCCACCTTGTCCGGACCTTCCGCTCGGCTGCCGATCCCCCACGCTGCCCAGTGGCCGCCTGCCCCCCGGCGCACACGGCATCTCGTTCCTCTTCTCCATCTCTTCGAGCTCACGGGCCTGTCACGACTCACTTGGAGTCACTTCACGGGGAAAAATGTACCGCCGCCTCCTCCACTTCCAACTCAGCTGTCACTTTCCACCCCTCCTCCCCGGGTATGGCTGTGGAAAAGTTGCTCCTTGTCCGGGCTGACCCACTGTTGTTCTGGGCTTCGGCCATTTCTGCCTCATCAGAGCCTCCCCTCCCTCAATTGTCCCCCTGTCTTGCCTCTACCTTTAATCTCTACCTGCATAAAGTCTGTGTCGGCAGCCGAGAGCCCTGGCCTCAAGGCCACCTCCGTCACCTCCACCTCTAACGGCCACCGTCTCTCCTTCGCCTCTTTCCGCCTCCGTACGTGGGAGACGTTTTTCTTCTCCCTGTCACCAGTTCCTCCCCTCGTTCATGCAACCACCTGCCCATTCAGTAAACTTTATGAGCACGTGCTGTGTGCCAGCAACTATGCTGGGGACAGGGACCTGGGGCAGGTGGGCCAGGGGACACGGGACGTAAAGCCCACCCGTCCGGGGAAACTGCTGTCGGCCAAGTCCACCGAGGCGTCTCGCTGTCACAGCTTTCACGTTGACGAGGTTTGACACTTGCGGAAAGGACAAGAACTTCCCCCAATATCCTTCACCCGAATTCCCGAAATGTTAACATTTTGTTGCATTAGCTTTATCCTCGGTTCTCCTTCTGTGTGGGTGTGTGTGTGTGTCACAGAGAGGATGTCCCTTTACGAATACTTTAGTGCATATTTATTAAAAACAAGGGATTTCTTTACCCCAGCGCCGTTGTGCGTATCAGGAAAAACAGCGATGCGTTATAATACTATTACCCACAGGTAATTTCAAGAAACTCAATTATTTCCTTGCAGGATGTGATTTTTAACTTGCACTTTAAAATGAGTACTATTTAAAAGTGTATTATACATATATATCGTAAAAAAATTTTTAAAAAGGAAAATTAAAATATTCTACCACGCAGAAAGCGGCACCATTCATTCGTGTGTGTCTCTACACAACACAAAGGCGCACGCACACACACAGACGCGCCCTTGGAAGGGAAAGGAAGCCCCGGGCACGGGCAGGCCAGACCGCGCGTGAGATCCACCTTCCCGCGTCAGTGCGGGTTTCCCTGGGGTCCGTCCTCAGCCCTGCCACCCGCTCCGCACACTTCCAGGAGGTCCGTTCCAGATCCTTCCTGCCCTCCAACGTCTTCGGGCGGGCGCTGCTTCCGTCACCACGCCCCGAACTGCGGCCACCGCGCGCCCGTCCCGCATGCCTTCTCCTTGGTCTTCCTGGTCTCCTTCGTGCCCCGACGACCACAAACTCTTCCCTGAATACAGCTGAACGTGTCACTGTCTCACCGTCAGCACCTGACCCCTGGGCTTCAGTATTTCTTGCCCAAATTAATGCAAAAAAAGAAAAATCGCTCACGGGCGCCTCCGCTTCTGCTCACCAGCGTCCCCCCCATCCTGCCCCCATCAGGATTCCACGCGTGACTACGGTCGTGCCCCCTCCCCTTCCTCCGAGGCCTCCCACTGCGCTCCGGACAAAACACAAACACCACGCAGGACACGCGTGCCTCCTGGGACCCCAGCCCGTGGCCCCCGCAGCGCGGCCTGCACCGCTCACACACTGCGCACCAAGAATGGTGGCCCACGAGCAGCTCCTCCGAGTCCCACGCCCCTGTGCCTTGGTCTCCGCCCGTGGAACACTGCGTCTGTCCAGCTCCCCCTCCCCCGTTCTACACGTGCTTTAATCCTACTCTTTCTAAAGACGGAGTGCAGGCACCTCTTCCAGGAAGCCCTCCCTGACCACTCCACCCCAATCTAATCTTTGTTGGGTTCTTCCTGGGTGTTCTTGGGGGTGCCTGAGCTTCCCTCTGCCATTATCCACCTGGACAGTGAGGGTCTAGTCATTTGTTCACCCCATTAAGCCCCAAACCAGGACCATTCTCATACATATTTGAAGCCATAATAACACAAAGCACATTGCCGGGCACAAGTCAAACTCTGTAAGTGTTTTACAAAAGAACTAATGGGTATGACACCCTTCGGTATTTCCTTATTGCTTCCATCTGGCACCATTAGTATAAAAGCCATGCATTTGCATTTCATTATCCATCTCTGTATAATTCCTTTATATTGTGGTATGTATGAAGTAAATGATCCTGAGAGCTAGATTAAATTGATCACAAATTTTTGAAAGCACAGCATTTCCCACTGAGAGGTTTTATAAACACAGCAGACAATATAAAAATGTTTGCTAGAGGCAGACTTTGCTAATACAAGAGAGATTAAAACCTAACTTGAGGATTTAAAGGTACCTTACAAATCTGTTTAATTTAGATCTATGACTGACATGACAGTTCCTTCAGAGGCTGGCTTGCTGGTCTGTTTAGGGGGTATCAGAAGCTCCATTTTGACCTGAACCGCATGAGTGGAAAAATCATACAAAAGAGAAAAGGGGAAGGAGTCGTTCATAATATAAAGGTAAGTTAGGGGAAGAGAGAAAAAGAACAGCAGCCCTTTTACCTTATCTCTTTTATAAGATACCAACATTTTCAGCAAACACTTGGATCACACTAAAGAAAAACATCGGAATTGCAAATATGTGAATCTGAGACAAGCTGCATTGTATAGAACACATAAACACACATACAATTATATACGAGGGCTGTCTGGAAAGTATCCAGCCATGTAATATGAAAAACAGAGGCATTTATGGTTGGATTTTTCCTGGGCCACCCTCACCTTTCCATAGATAAATAAATAGAAAAAAAAATAATAACATTTTGTGTTAATGTAAAAATCTCATATTTATTCCTTACCTGAACCTGAGAAATTGTCTAAAGACCCGTCTGCGGTTGTTGAAACTATTTCACTGCTGCTCATTGGCTCTGTTTTAACTACAAAAATAAACAACACATATTATATACCCAATTAATAGTTATTCATAAAGGCAAGGTAGAGAAGATGTAACACATTAGTTATACAGAAAATCATTTTCAAAATCAGTCTTTTTGTATTTGAATATAATTCAAATTAATATTCCTAACAATCTTTTAAAGAAATCACTTACTTGTTAAGTATATTCTAAGAAAACAACCTATCGTGACAAGTTACCCTTTAAAAAAGGCTTTAAACCAAAAGTAGTTAAATCCATTGTTATTGTACATATTTAGTGAATTGCTTATTAATAAATAATACCTCTAGGTTGCATAATGTGGATGTGAAATTATTTCCTCAGGTTTGTAGCCATTTGGCCAAACAGAGTCAAAATTACAGAATCAAAAGCCTCGAAGAAGTGGGAAATAATGCAGGAGGTTTTCATGGTGTTCTCGGACAGGTGCGCGCGCACACTTCCTCGGTGGTCCAGCACGCCTAGAACAGAGCACTCGACTTGACGTAGTATTATCACCACCCGGGTAGAGCTGGCTGCCCATTTGTCAGGTACACTTAATATTAAAAACACACTAAATGTAAATGAAGCAGAAATGTTTTCATTTCAAAATAATACTGATAGCAGTAAGTCTGTGGGAAACACTGTGACCTTTGCCGAAGTCCCTTGGGGCTGTACAATAAAAACATTTAGATTTATGCTGTAGGTTTTCCAAAGCAACTCACTCTACTGACAGTGATGTTGTTATTGCACACCTATCACACACAGGTGAGCCAGACCACCTCAGGACACTTGCCACCTTCCCTAGTTTTACATTATCTTAAAGTGGGGAGAGCGCACTTTCTGCGAGTGAAGTGCCCTCGTCAGAATTTGCCTAGCCTCCTTCCGGGAAGCTATGCATCCTTGTGAACAGGTTTTCGAAAACATTGCAAAACTATTTCAGAGGCTGCCCCCAAATCAACAATGTGCCTTCCAAAGTGAAAGCCCTAACAAGAGCTATTTGGGGAGGCTGCTCTCCCCAATACATTCTGAGATGGGGAACGGTGATGGAGAAAAGGCAGCTTTTGCTTCTCTCAACATGGCCAATCTCTTAAAAACATCAGCACTTCCCCTCCCCCACCCCTGGCCTTCACAACTGTTACCCATGAATAATGAGTGGTTTTAAAATCGGCGCATCATACATCGTCACAGCAGATAGTCACTTCCAAAACATTAATTACTTCAACTGTTTCCACACAGAGTTGAAAAATAAAACCAGCATGACCAATGGGAATCACCCCAACCACTTGTTTTAATGCAGACCAAAAACCCGCGTAACTGAAGTTTTCGCTTTTGCACCACTTGTTTTGGGTTACATGTCTTGGTTGATGCTAATAAAGTCTGACATAAGCCTGTATTTCCCTTTCCCTTCGCGCCTCCAGGCAACCTAACGATCACGCGCTCTCCAACCAGTAGACCGCCACAGGTTTAGGAGCAGGGCTGCCCCTGGCGGGCGCAGGTCCTAAGTTTTCCACTCAGCTGCCCGCGCCCTCCCATACCTTCCTTAAAAAGAGCTCACAGAATGCCCTGTACATATAAAGCAATAGCTCCGTTTCCCTCTGTACTGGGCAGATGACCACTGGAATGCTAGACACAGAATCATATGTCTAGCAAAAGATTAGAATGAAGCCCACAGGATACATAGGCTGTGCAGAGTGCCTACTGTGTGTCAGCTTCTTTATAGACATTACAGTGAATTCTTTTAAACCATTCTACAAGTAGGTCTCACAGTGCAACTCACAAACCCCTTTGTTAGATACTGCGTTGATTCACATGCAAAAGCAGTTGAAACCAGAGGTCAGAAATCTGCCCAAAGTCACACAGGAAGTGGCAGAGACAGGATTTAACTTTGGATGATTTTTGATTCCAAGGGTTGAAGAAATGGTAGTAAGTGGCACTTTCTAAAAAGCAGAGCTACTTTGTAACAAAGCAAGGCCACCGAGGTGCAGTGTCGCACAGTCCCGGCCCACCAGTGTGTAAGCACTTCGGGCCAGTGAACCACTTAGATCTCAGGTAGAAGCTGAATTGTCCCGGAAAGAAGGTGAAGCCTACACTTTCCATGGCGTGGGATGCTAAGCCCAGATTACTGCCAAGTCTTTGCCACACGTACGGTCTATGCTGCTGCAGAATGAACCATATAATTACTTCGTGAGAGTTCGACCATATCAGAACGACTCCTGTACCCCTAAAACCTACCCCAGCTACTCTCCATATGATTGGCTTAATCAAATGCAGCCTTCACTTCCAAGAGACTCATTCAATTATACTTGAAATTCCCTTAAAAACAGGCAGAAAGCAGAGGAAGGAAAGGAAGAAACGTTTCCTTTTAGGCGCCAACTACATTGCGTTCTGCCATTGTTCAACCATACCCACCTTCATACACTAAGAAATAAAAACTCCCTTTTGCTCATGAATCCAATTTTTCAAAAGGCTCCCTGTTGAGGAGAAGAGGATGTACATAAGGTAACTAGCAGGATAGTCGTGATTTTATCAGGTACTGAAACCAAATACTTTGATCACCAGGGATCTGAGCGAAAGAGCCTGGTGGTTTATTGTGATGTAAAATAGTCTCTGAATGAAGGCCAAGTGAACAGAGACCACTGCTGGCTTTGTTGTTGCCAAGCAGACATCCACTGGAGAGTTAAAAAGAGCAGAATAATCCCCAGCCCACCGCCAAAACGGTACCCACCCCCACGAGGGCCAGCACACTGATACATGCGCTGTAGATGACATAATAGAGCACCTCTCCAAGGCTTTGAATTTAAAAACACCACATACGTTTTTTTTAAGGCTTAGACAGTTAAGCTACTGTCACATCTGAGAACAATTATCCCATCTAAGCCACCTAACTAGGGGGGAAAGGAATCTATGAATGATCTGTTCTCCTCTAAAGAACTTGGGATTCTTTCATCTCCACTGTACCTTTTCCTTCATCATGTGACTTTAGTCTATCAGAAAACTGCATTTTAATTCTTCTTTTGCCTTCTACCACTCCATTTCCAATCTTCCATTGGATACTTGAGGACTCGTTCATCCTTTAAAAACATTCGCTCCTTTCACGTCCCGGGTCCCCGCAACTCTGTCGCTTGGCCATGCACTCTAGGCCTGAGCTCTCCTGGGCAACTGCGACTCTCCAGGGGTGCCACGAAGTGCCACCCTCTGAGCTTTGGTTTTGGACTTGGTTATCTCATGCACAAAACAGTTTAAATGATACCTATGTTACAGGAATGCAATAATAATTCCTAAATCTTTACCCAAAGTACCTGGTATGAAGTAGGTTCTGAAATGACATTTATCATCATCAGTCATGGTCGTCTATGTCTGTGACTCTGATGTCTTTCTCCCGGGGAAGAGTCCCAGGGGACAATGTTGAATAGAGTTAAAAGCACCAGTTCTGGAATTATCAACAGGACTTCAACCTATTAACAGTACAAACTGGAAAAGTTATTCAACTTCTGCATGCTTCAGCCTCCTCACCTGTAAGTGGGTGAAACTACACCCACAAGAGGATCAGAAAGAGAAACACTCACGAGTCACTCAGCACTGTGCTAGGTCCAGAGGCCATTGTGTTACTGTCACTCTATCATCGTAGCATCTCTTTAACTATGAGAAATCAAGGTCTTCCTTATGGGACAAAATCTATTACAGCCGTCCCCTTAAAGTTAGGCTTGCCCTTTAAAAGTAACTTAGAGGAATCTAAAGTTAAGTGACTTGCCTAAGATCAGCCATGAGGCCACTGCCTCCGGAGAGCCAAAATCAAATCAGGTAACTCGGGCGAAACTCGAGGAAGGCGGGACGAAATCACGATTAAGGAAATTTATGTGCCGATCCCTACGATGCATGCTGGGAGGAGGGCGATGCATGTGGCGACTGTGGTCCCTCGAGCACTGTTCAAAGTGAGCAGACTATACCTGGCCCATGAGAAGAGACACCTGTTTTCCTCCACCACACGTTTAAACGAAGGCACCTATCCGACACCAGAACAGGTGACATCAGCTACCAACACCTGCCTACTAACCCACCACACCGCGACTCCAGCTGTACTGTGGATGTCGTCCTGTAAACAGTCTCCAGGAAGGTGACGGGCTCATTGGAGGAGGCAAGTACTCAGCCCATTGGACTAGTTGTATTTCTCACCATTTGTTAAGAGGACAAAGCCAGTGCTCATGTACTTCGAAAGCTTAGTTTGCCATCCCTCTACCCGTCTGCCTGATCCTGTCACCGCTTCCATCTCAGTGAAATGCACCTGCGTTCCGCTTTGGTTATTAAAAGGTCCAGCAAACACTGCTGGCCAGAGCCATGTCACCTCCAGGAAATGTCACCTTCTACTTCTTCCATCGGCTCACTCCTGTCGGACTTGCTCATCAGAACACCTTGTCCCGGGTCCTGTCCATCGCGCCACTCCAGCCTTGGGATCCCGGAGCTCCCAGCCCAGAATCCTGCCTTGGCTCACGTTTCCAAGCATCTTTTGGCCAGGCTCTCACCCGAGGCCTGGCATTCCCCTGCTGTCCACACTCCCGCTGCCATTCTGGGTGGCTGGGCACGAGGGAGGAGGCCACGATTCGGAACGCTGACCAGCTGCAGTGAAATGTCTGCCTCCATAACCGTCTGGGCCATCCTGCTGCTCGGCAATCCCCCTTTTCCATTTCTTGTGCCTGGAAGTTTCCATCAAGTCTTTTCCACTGTCCTCTGAACCACACCTCATTGGCCATCACCAACTGTTTTACAAAGAACATGGAAGTGGCATGGCATCTCTCCATTATCCTCCTCCAACATTTCCCTGTTTCACACTGGCTCATCTCAAAGGAGGTTTCCTTTCTGGCTCATCTCCATGGAGGTTTCCTTTCCTTTCATAGAGTTAACCTTCCCATCTTTATTCTGGGTGCCACTTCCACAAATCCTTTGCAACCATACTCTGTTATTTCATTATTGGGTCTCTCAACATCCTCAGTCTGCCATCTGAAGAGGCTACTTCTCTTCCACCTACAGAAATGAACAGGCCTTCCCTAACTTTTAGAATATCTTCTCTCCACCATGATACTTCTCTCCCTTCTTTCAACACCAAGGTTCCTGAAAGTGTGTTTCAAATTCTTACCTATCCTCTTCTTTAATCTTCTGCATCTTTGCTTTAGGGCTACCTACTGTTTTACTAAAAGGACTTTGCAAATTGCCTCATTAAAACTTTTCTCAGTCCTGATTTTCCTTAATTCTTCTGTACAACGGGACATCGTCTGACGCGTTTCTCATCATCAATTAACATAGCACAGCAATACTTCCCTCTGTTTTCCCTTATCGATGTCTATTTCTCTGAATTTGTCTACTCTGTAGTTCTGTAATTCAACCTCCCTCTGACATGTCTGCATTTTCTCTCTCAATCATTTCTTTCCTGGTCACAAATTTTAAAACATCACCTTCGTGTAACTCACTCCCCAGTCCCTATCCACAAGTACATCTTTCTCCTAGAGCTCGGTCTCCTTATCCCAGTGATGCATTGCCCATGCCCGGACCAGGGCCTAACGCCACCTGCACAAACATAAAGTCATCACCGTGTTTCTCTGGAATGGTCATGGCACCTAGACTGAAAGCTTTCTTTTCACCCTGATTCTTCTTGGCTCCCCTATCCTCATAGCCTACTGTCAAGTCCACAGCTTTGACCTCTCTAATCTCTTCCAACCACCTTCTTTCTAATGTCACAGTCAGTATCTGAATTACCCAATAGATAGCACTTCTCTTGGGGTAGTTGGCAAATCTGCCCACTCTCTCCACTTCAAGTAGAAATCGTCATCTTCCCAGACCTAGATTTGAGGGGGTCACTCCCAGCTCTGGGGCTTTCAGGAGGTTCTCTGTTTTCTCCTGAATTAAGTTACCATTCCTTAATCATGTTTTTAAGGTGTTTTATACTCTAACACCAACCTTATTTTTTCTTTTCGTTTTACTTCACAATTCTTCCATCACACCCTTTATAATCGTGTAACAGCTAGTAACTTAAAAGAATTCAAGAGTATCACAAAACATATGGTCACATGTGACAGTCCTACCATTCCTCGGTGACGCTATTATCTCCATTTCACAGACAAAGAATCACATGTCCCTACAAAGAGCCAACATTTAGACAAAACCACCAAGATGTTCAAGGCTTCCTCAGATCCACAGTATTGCTAGTGCCCTTCCCTCTGGCATCAAATGTTCTACAAAATTCCCGTCCTGATGAAATCCCACAGTTCCTTCAAGGTTCAACTCAAGTCCCACCTGCTTTGTTAGGTCCTGCCAGATCTACTACTCAGGGGTGACTGATTTTTTTCCTTGGGCGACTAAATCTGAGTTTGTATCTCCTTTACAACACATACCCTGTTCTGCCTCATTTTGCATTTCATAGTCTTAGCCACTTTAATACGTATGTTATAAATTCGTTCACAGGAGGAAAAGCATCTCTTTATATCCCTACAGATCTTAACACAGAGTTGGAACTCAGTTTCTATTGAGGGAACAGATGAAGGTAGAAATGTACAGCTAACTTAATAAACAGATTATAAATGACTTGATACTCTGGGCACATTGTGTAGGGTCATTAAAAGTTGTCTATGTTCAAAGATAACAATGTTTTTCCTTTCAAACTATCAGTCAGTCAACTTACATGCGGGTTCTTATAAAGCTTCTCACTTACAGGACACATATTTGTTAGGTTACTTTGGACAAAGTGCTCTTTGGAGAAGACACATTAGCATAAAGTAACATTAATTGGGGTATTTTTTTTGTATGTTCAGAGAGGACCCTGCCTAAATCAGCAAAAAAAAAAAAAAAAAAGGTAAATACTTTCCAGAGATTTAATAATTCATGGGGCATGACCACCCAAAGGCAAATATTAGATATTGCTGTAAATAAGCCCCAAAAGAACCATGCACAAGTCACACTGCACGTGGCTATGTGGTAGATACCAAATCTAAACCTGGAAGACTCAGGAAAAAACACAACCATTGCAATGTCGTGTTGCAGTTTGGATCCAATGGCAGATCACTCACAGGTTTAACCAGTAGTTTCTCAACCCATGAGGCAGAAGAGGAAGTGTATGTTTTTCAAAACTATGTCAAATGACTCAAAAAGTGGCATCAAAGATACCAAAGGCACATGTGAAGAGAAGGACTAAAATTACTATACGAAATACGAAAGCAGAAAACAGCAATATTCCTTAGTTTACATATTCTATGCCTGTATCTGTGAACCCAATGTTTTGTTTTTTGGGGGGGGGTCAGTTCCCATGTGGAAAATGAAGCACCCATGTACGTCTGGCATATAATTATTCTCTCTCCGGTGTTTTAAAGTCATCCTCATTTTCTTAAAAGAGGGTGGAAAAACATTACCCCATCCAACGAGCACGGCAGGTCCACCCTTAGGAAAACCGAATCGACCTGCGCAGACTAAATCTGAACTTCAAGGAAGACGGGGCCAGCGAGACGTGTCAGGCATCTCAACACTTGTTATCCACGGAGCATCGCTAGTGGGGTGGCCGCGTGCAACTGGGAGGCCCCAGACCAGTTCCCTTTTCTTTTGCAGAAGAAATGGCCCGTGGTCAACGATGACCGCTCCTGCGAAACGTCTCTTGCAAGTCCACTTCCCTTTTTGTTTTCGAGCCCTTGTCCTTGCCACACCAGCTCGGGTTCCCAGCACATAAAATCTGGGTAGATTACAGGAGGCTCCGGGCCACGGCTCATCTCTCCCCCCATCCGATCTATCCTTGCAAGTGCTGCCAGATTAATACCTAAAACACTTCCAGCACGTCAGTCCCTCGTTCCAAATATTCAGTGGCTTCTCGCTCGGCTCCAGGATGACGTCCAAATTCCTCGGCCTGGTCTTCAGGGTCCTCCCCAGCGTGGCTGCCGCGGAGCCTTCCCCACTTATCTACTATCACTTCCTCCCGCAGCCCTGACGGGTCTCCTCCCAGTCTCCAGAACTGTCCCACCTTTGTCCCTGCTGCTCCTTCGTTTAGAATGCATTCCATCTCTCCTCAGCCTATTCAAATTCTACCCACTTCCCAACCCTCAGCTCGGATTCCGGCTTCTTCTTGAAGCTTGGCCAGACCTCAGGGGGCTGAAGAGCTCTTTCTTCTGAGCTCTGAGAGCATTTTTGTTTGGCTCGGTGGCTTCTAACCTTCTTGAGAATGAAGCCCTCTTTCTGACACCAAAATAGTTCAGAGCCCAGGTGATGGGTCTATGGGTCGTCTGTTGATTGAGAAAGTGAATCATGACAAAAGCCTACTGCTAATTTTCAGGCAGGAAAATCCATATTAAAAAACAAACAAACAAACAAACAAACCAGAACAGAACATCTATATGTGAAATAAGAGCTGAACTGATACGTGGCCTACTAACGTCCTCATTCTACAAAGATTTTGCACAAAAGAATTTGCTGACCTTTGGTACTAGCTCTGTACCTATAGGGGTACCCTAAACTACAGATGGACAATCCTCAGCTTAAATCCTCATAATTTAACTCATATGCTAGGCCCTTTTGGTTTCTGCCAAATTTTCAAAACGTTTTGTCTCCCCTAACCAGACTGGGTAAAGTCTTTGTATACAGTAAACACTAAATCAATGTTTCCTTCCTTGGACATGTTAAGTATTTTAGGTTCACCTTTTCCACCAGTATTTTATTATAAAATTTTTAATAAGTACAGGAAAGTTAAAAGACTTACACAGTGAACATCTATAAACTTCCCATCCAGATGCCACAATTAACACACCACTATATTTATGTTTCCACATCTAGTCCTCATAAAACTGTCTTATTTTTCATGCATTTCAAAGTAAGCTACAGAAGTAATACCTTTCCCCTAAACACATCAGCAGTCCTATCATTAACTAGAGTTCGTATTTGTTTATGGCTTTTTTAAGTAAAATTTGTATATAATTAAATGCACAAAATTTAAATGGGCCATTGGGTGACTTTAAACAGATGCCTACATTTAGAGTTTTCCAAGTGAATCTAAATATTTTTAGGTTGTTATAATAATGGAAGCAAGGCCCAACAGTGTGAAAAGATTGCTCCAATTTTAAGAACTAAGGTAGCAATATAACTTCCTCAATTTCTGACAGAGGCAATATTTAAGTAGAATTTTAGCCTGGAAATGTAAGATTTTTTAAAAGTAGTTTATGTTTATTGAGCACCTACTACGTGCCAGGCATTGTGCTAAGCTCTTTATAAGCAATAGCTGGTTTGCTCCTCATAGCAACTTTCTGAGGTATTTAGTTGTAATTATCACATTTCAAAGATGAGGAAACTGCAGCTTA
Organism: Lyroderma lyra; assembly: GCA_004026885.1. Taxonomy (NCBI): domain Eukaryota; kingdom Metazoa; phylum Chordata; class Mammalia; order Chiroptera; family Megadermatidae; genus Lyroderma; species Lyroderma lyra. The sequence goes on from PVJL010001442.1 coordinate 156,319, forward strand.
CAGAACTTTAAAAAGTAACCTAAGGTCACACAGCTAGTTTCAAATTTCTTTGACTGCCGTACCTTTTATGAAACCACTGAAAAGTCAGGCGTTTTCTGATTAGGGTTTTACCATCCCTCATCATTCCTCGGATGGAGATCTGAACAATCAGTGAAAGACACAGCAATAGGAAAGTCCCAGAATACCAGGGCACTGAACAAAAGTGTATCAGTGCATGTTGCCAATTAGCGGATGGTAAAATAAACTAGCGTACACAGATTGGAAGCAGATGAGCTGGCTCGGACTCAGAGCCTCAATCATATCAACCTGGAAAAATCGTTCACTTGCCTGAAGTGTAATCAACCTACCAAATTCACATCTCAGGTCGTACCTTTTCCCCAGCTCTTCTTCTTCACCAACTCACAGGAGCGCCCAGTCACAAACCCTCCCCATGCTGTGTATTAATTGAGTGATTACTTACTGAGTATCCCAGGTACTTAGAGCACCTGCACAGCCATTTAGGGGATGGGCAGGATCTCTGAGCAGGAGGCAATACCCTCTCCCCGTGTGGAGACACCGCAGTAGCCAGTCCCAATGGATATGTTTTTATAAATACAATGTTTACTATTACTTAATAATAGCTACTCTATGTAGTAGATGCTAAAGACTATTCAGTATTTTAGGTAGACTGTCATAACACCCTGTGATACAGCTGCGATCCCTGTTCTGCAACGGAGAAAGCAGAGAGGCTCAGAGGAGATGATGTAGTGCTGCTGCTGCTGTATTAGCCCGTGGATATGAAGAAAGTCCTGGGAGCCACACAAGGTTCTAAGCGTTTTTCCCAGTCATGTACTCACCCCCACAGCACTGTAAGCAGGTTCTGTTCTGCAGTTAAGTGCTCTGCCCCTGAGCTCTACCCTGCAGGAGGCGCCATGCTCATCGGCCTGTTGCAGAGCACGTGTGTGTAGGGACATGTGCAGAGGCACAGAGCAGCGAAGTGCCTGCTCACCAGCACACCGGCAAGGCGGTAAGCGGCAGGGCTGCCGGCCGGCCCGCGCCCCAGGCCCTGCTCCGTCCCCAAACCCGCATGCCGGTTACACATTAGCGAGGAGCCCAACGGCTGTAGCAGCCCAGGGGCAAAACGCCTGCTCTCACCCTCCTGCGATACTGCTTTCCTGTATTTCAAATATCATTCATGCCCTACGTGCCTGAAGGCGAGTGTCAGATGTACATTTATGCTCAAAGAAGTAACAGTACATAAAGAAGCATTAATGCATAATTTCAGACAAAAACGCCCTCATTACTTCTCACCGCCCCCACCCCTTAAACACGTCTTCAAAACGCCACCCAAGTACGTTTCTGGACACAGACGCAATCACACCCCTCTCCTCTCCACGAGCCTTCCAGACCCCTGAGCCTCGTACGCAAGCCCTTCGTCACCTGCTTTGGGCGACTTGGCTCCCTCTCTGTGCCCTCTGCACATGTCCCTACACACACACCCACACTCCCAGGGGGACATCGTTGCTACAGCTGAATAATCCATGCTGTCTCTTCCTTCCTGTGTGGCACCCAGGGTCCTTCTACCTTTCTTTCAAGTCTCAGATTGAGCATCACCAGGGTGCAGACACATCCTCTACCTCAGTCAGTCAGTCCTGATTAGTCCCCCCTCTGCAGGATGCGACCCTCTCATAAAGTATGGTGGTCATCGGACTACCGGTCTGCAGGTCACAGGAGATGACCTCTTCCTGGCGAGGACAGTACTGGGCAAATTTCTAGACACGATCGCCGAGTAAGTGTTTATTGAACGAATTAGAAATACAATGGTGGACAGTGTTTTGTATCTTACATATAATTTTACGTGCCATACACATGTATGTAGTCTTTTCTGGGCCTGCAATTCTTCTCCACCTGAGCATCATTTACCTCCAAACCTGAGTCCTTACGGTCCCATAAGGGTCCCCTCCTCACAACCTGAGTGCACCAAGTGCCTGACATCATTCCGCCGTTTCTCGGACTGTGTGGAAGCTGCTTCATCATTCCTAGCTCCTATTAAGTTCAACAGCTGAAGTTGTCATTTGTGAAACAGTTATTAGCACAGGCTGAACGCAGCTCAGTTACCACGGATCAAATTCACAACCAGCGGCGAGGCTGACGGGCGGGGCTTCTGCGCGGACGGCCTGTGGCGACCGGGTGACCTGGTCTGCAAAACGATCGTTGTCCAGTATTTGAAAAATTGAACTCAGACACTTCTTGAATTTGGTAACACTTTGTAATAAAACTAATGAGTCTGTTCTCTTGGAATTATTGCCTTCATTTGCTTAGTAATATGGGGCATTCGTTCAAGTATTTGTTAACTGCTTAATCACTGCTAAGCCTTCTGCTAGATGCCGGGGGCAGCGGTGAACAGGTCTGTCCCCGCCTTACGGACCCCAGAGACGCTACCAGGTGAGACACACATATAAATAGATGTTTCCTTCACCAGGTCGTAATTGTCAATAAGATAACAAGATGTTTTACGATCCGAGCCTGGAGGCTGTCGGGGAGCCCACGTGCCAAGGACGTGGGCCTGGATGTCAGCCTCAGTGCCTTTGCGTGTCATCTGCCGCAGAGAAAATACGCGGTGTAAGCGCAGGCGAGTCGCCTAAACCCTTCGGAGTGAGATGCATAAACGTGATCCTGACTTTTTTGGAGGATAAAACAAGGTGTTGAGAGGGATTAATGACGGGCCCACTAAATAGTGGGGACTCAGTCAACTCAGTCCCTATTCTTTCTTTTGCTAAAATATATTGATCTCTCTCCATGCAAAATTCCCCTTCATCAGTAAGAGATGGAATGACGTCATGGGTAAGCATTGTAGACTTCGAGTCATTTTATGTAAGAAAAGAAATGCTTCCAATTCCAACTATGGGAGTAATAAAACATACCTTTATGAAATGTGTTTGGAAGAGTTTGTCTACCCTTTTTGGTGTAACAGGATATTGGAGGAATGAAATAAAATGGAAAAAATCTGCAAACCCCACAAATTACCAGGATCATGATCACAGTAAGTTTTACTTATACACAACTTTGGGTCCTAACACTTAATATTAATCTTGCAGTCACTGAGGACAGCTATGTGACACCAAACTTTTTTCCTAAAATAAAAATGGAAAATTTGTAATTATGTGTATATGTTTTTTATATTATATTTTATGTTTGGACTCAAAGAGAGGAAAACGAATGACTCTTAGACCTTGCTCCAAGTCAGCAAAGAAAACATACATGCACACGTGCATACACATACCTACAAACACGTACACATGCGCGCGCGCGCACACACACACACACACACACACACACACACACACACTTTATCTATATACTGTTCACCTCCAGGCAAGAAATCAAGAAATCAAGAATTGATTAGAGCAAGGAATTCATGGTTGAAGGGGTAAGAATTAGCCTACATATCAGCACTCACTGAAGTTTTACTCATGTCCCTGGAGGGAACTAGAAGTGCTTGCATTTCCCAGAAGACAAGACAGGATGTTCTTAAGGAAATGTACAACTGCTTGTCCCCAAAGTTCTGGCCCGACTATGGGAGCGACACCATCGCACTGTGATTCTATGAACTACCAGGTTCTAGGAGTAGGTGACAACTGTCTACATCAAGTCATCAGTTTATCAAGAAGCCTGGCTCTACAGAAACTCTGAGCCTAGTCTCCAACTCCAAGGCAATAGGCTTCAGGGTTGCTATTCTTACTACGGAGGACACAGTTAGCCATACACGACAGGCAGCAGTATAGGTGCCAACCTACAAGCCCTACACTGCTCCCCCGACTTTGCCTCTTGTGCCACTGTCATACTCTCTCCTCTAGACACACTGAGCAACTCGGTGTTCCCAGAGCATGCCCCGCATGTCCCTGACTCTCGCCTTGGGCCACTGCTATTCCTACGGAGCCCCCCACAAACGGCACACTTCAGCTGCTCCTTTGAGCTTTGCTTGCTTAGGATCAGTGGGTTCTCCAAGTCAAGAGAAATGTGAAAATATTGATCTGAGCGGTGGCAAAACTGCAGCTGCTTTTTAGATTTCACAGTAATGCTGCTCCAATCCAAACGTGCGTATAAGAAGGACTTACAAGAAAAGACAGAGGTGACGTCCCGCCTTTGTTTAATCCCAGAGAGCTTTAACGTAGACACACGTGGCTGACGGATAAGTCTGAAGCTTTGAAAACTGATAAGAGACCATCAACTCTAAAAGTCAACCTATAGGTGCATTTTGTTGTGCACACATGACACCGGGAAGAAATCAATCTCAATCCCTCTCCCTCTCTCTGACACACACACACAGACTTAAAACCCGGAGTGTAACTACCCCAGGGAGTTGTCCTTTTACTGAAGTCCTTCGGTGCCCAAAGCCTCTGCCGCTGGTCCCTGTGAAGCTCCGCCGTGTACCAGGGAGTGGAGTCCTCCAGTCGTGGGGACACCCGTGTGGCAGTGAAGGCACAATGTGTGGTGCGAAGGTTCCAGAGGGGGCGCGGGCACCTGATGGGAATCCACGTTCTCGCCACAGAACAATCAGATTTTAAAAACCAGCCTCTGGGCTCAGACCTTGATTCAAACACCAGGTCGGACCCCAGCTGTGCCCATCATAAACCAAGTGCCTCTGAACTCGGCATGTGAGATTCCAAGACTCAGTTTTCTTTGTGTAACATAGTAAGCAGTACTACAGGAGTGACTTTACATGTGGCCTAGAAGTCATGGATGCAGGCCCTCAGTAAGCTTCCAGCGTGCTCCCAGCGTTACTCTGCCTCACAGCGAGCCTGACTCAGCCCTGCTACTCGCCCACTTTACAGAAGAGAAAACTGAGCCACGCGGACGCTACCGCTCGTCGGGCCGCCGGGATTCACAGCCAGCCTCCTAAGCACGATCCCAAAGGAACGTTTCTGCAAGTTAATGAAATCAATCCCGGGTTCTGGCCAACATAATGACTAAGAATGTTACTTATAAAAATTAGCCATTATTATTATTAATTAGCAATGGGCATGTGAGAATGATTCTCATACACGATACCGGCAAATATTAAATCATAACAAATGACTGCTCGTTCTTTCACGGCTTTTGCTAAAGAACCATTTACAAGAGGCTAATTCTGTGGCTACAGACAAACTCTAAGAATGTCATTTAGAAAAATTCCTTTACTCACAATGACCCTTAATCTTCCAGAAACTAAATCACGTGTAGAATGTAAACAACAATAAAATTAGATTACCATTTTCCTATTGACAACAGAATATCTGACCACAAATACATAAATACAGTCTGTCAAATGCAGCCAAACCATAATTTTATACACGTTCACTCTAGTTTACTATTTCTCATAAATAAGATTTCTTTGAAATATTCTACTTGGATATAACTGTATTTTACTAAATTAAAATTACAGTGAGAAAAACAACTTCAGATCACATGTATGTGTTCTAAGCTCTGTAGAAATGATAAAACAACTTTCAAATAACTTCTGATAATGTAAATTTGTAAAATTGAATTAACCTATGATCCTAAAATATGCAATACACAATTAAATAAATCTTAAAATGCAGAAAATGGAGCCACCTAATTCAAGATCGTATCTCTTATCATCTTGGAAATCTGATACTCCAATCCAAAATTGCTGTTGGAATTACCCCCCAGAATTCCTGAAACACTATTTGTAGCGAAGATTCCAACTGCATCTGGTTTTATGTCACTTAAAGGCAAATTCATCTGCCTTAAGACAAGTTTAAGCTTCTTCTTGAGTTTGAATCTAAATTTTCAGTAGAGAAAACAGAATCAGAGCTTTTAATTCCAGTTGCTCTACTTTTTTTTTTTTTTTTTTTTTTTTTGCCCATCCCCACACGTTAACCCCAGACAACCAAAATTAAACACTCAAACCAGCTATATATGAACTGACCAATCCAAGGTTCCCATGGACCTAAGACAACCAGAAAAAACAAAGATGGAAAGAATCACTGCTTTGCAAACAAGGCCTTAATTAGGTACGTAAATAAAAGCCCTTTTACTGCTCCAGCCCTGACTCCTTCTGAAGGTTCCCCCATTGCTTCTCACACTTACACAACACAAATATCAGCACACAGCCTCTACCCAACTGAGGCTTGAACATACACCCACGCACTGGAAATCCTCTCAGATCTGACACTTCTCATGTTTTTCTACAAAATGCATCACGACCAAAAAGCCTGTCTTAAAAGTGCTGCTTTAACAATCTCTCTAATAATAAATTTCTATTCCACCCTGTCCTGGAAGATGAACTGCCCAAAAGACTAAGAAAAACAGTTCAAAGAAAAGCTACAGTTGGTGTTGTTCTAACCATCCATTAGTCTTCCCCAGGTTAAGCTTTAATTGTTTAACAGTAACTAAAATACTTATTAATGCACTTGGAAACACCCCATTTCCAATAGTGCTTTCCTGAATGCAAGTCCAGTATTCATGCATGCTACTATTTTATACTTTGGTCTGCTGATGTTCTATAATTCAAAGATTTATACACTGGGTGGAACCAACAGTTAACTGCAACAATAACAATTCAGAGGGAGGAATCGTGCAAAAGATACAAATAGCTGAAACTTTTGAAATATGAAAGTCAAACAACTACTCTAAGAACATTTCATCTAGGAAATAAAAAAAGCACAGTATTGGAGGCTGTAGCTCAGTGTCTTTCTGTCTTTATCCCTTAGATGAACCATAAAAAGAGGCGCTAGCCTGTGAGTACAGAACCTACAAACACTGAGTCTTATGATAATTTGGCAGCAGACTTAAGAAGAAACTTAATATTCTCTGCCTCTCCATTCCATTCCCTTCTTGTTTGTTCTTCAGATGAAGTTATGGTTTTTGATACAGGAGATTTTCATGTTTTCTTAGCCTCATTATAGGGACAAGTGGTGGCAGGAAGTGAAAAATGGCTCTGAGAGAGGACAATCTATATAAATGTGGGCAAAGGCAACAACTGTGTAAACCGTGGAAGCTGTGTTGACCTAATTAAGGAGCCCAGCTCCAACGGGGCTGCAGGGAAGTCACTTAAAATATAAATCAGGGCATATGTAGTTAAAGAAATATTTGTAAGGGAGTCAGGGGAGGTGATGGATACTCTAAGCATTCTTTGAAATTTTAATGAGTTTCTTGTTTTTCATTCTTCTACTTCATTGGTAAATACCACTGGTTTCAAAATAAGTAAGATTTTCAAAAAAGGAACAGGAAAAAATATATAATAATTACATCCCAGAGAAGCTTGCCAGACATTATGACTTCACTAATTTTAAGCTTAACTCCTCTCGTGGTCACTGCGAAGAATGAAACCAATGCATTATGAAACATGTAAGCAGCATGATAAATTGATTCACAAGCCTCATAACAACCCAGAACTTTCTGACACTGTTTGCATCGAAACAGGCATGTAACGTGGATGGGGAAGAATGTTTGAATCCGTATTTTCAAACTACAGACTGAAATAAAACTGAGTGTCTCAATAGACTGACTAAAAATCCATTTATTTTTACAAATAATTTGTACTGATATCGTCTAACTTCACTTTCTCACTACTGTAACCCTTGCAAAGTACACCACTAAGAATGCCTGAAAACGAGTGAGATGATTCACTGTGTATTTGTCTGAAATTTATCTCAAAAATTCACTTCTAAGACATTAGATAATTAAGATTTTTTAAGGATATGGAATAATTTCTATGCATTTCCCAAATTGAATGGATCAGCATAGTACACAATTATCTAATGTATTTTATTATTCTGAACATATTTTAGTTATGCAAAAATCTTATAAAATTCATATTCTTAAATAGGAACGTGATATCAGCTATTACACGTGAATACTCAGAAACATATTATCGCCCCCCACGCCCTTAAAAAACAAACACACCCTTAAAAAACAAACCAGCCATTATTCACACCAAGCCACCTAAGAGGTGAGTGCCCATCACATGCTCCGTGTCAATACTGAGCGGTTTTCATTTTGCTGGAGACGATCTGCCAGTAAATGATGACAACATGAAATGTCTAAGCCCTGTTTCATTTCCTCATATAGAAGAAAATCGACTACCATTACTTCGTAATGAGTCCTACCAATACATATTGGTAGGTACCATTAAGCGAAGCAATTTCACACACGTAGTCTTCCTTATATTTGAGTTACTTAAAGGTGACTGTCCCATTTGGAGCTTCCAGTGATGAGGAGGGCTGTTACACGTTTGCGCCTCTGGCCCCTCTGATGGTCCTGTCAGTGGCAGCCTGCACAAGGACACTGGAGTAGGGCCACCAGCACAGGGACCTGCAGGGGTCTGGGTGACGTGCACACACCCATCCACACTGCAGCGGCCATGCTTCCACCTGTAGCCGAATTCCAAAGCAGACAGAAAAGGGACTGCTTGCTTTTTTATTGGCTCTATAAAGTCTCCTTAAGCACTAGCATTGTTTTCCTTTAAATCAATTAAATTTCGTGTTGGTCGCAAAATGGGAAGAAAAGCTTTAGACGAAGTGGCACCTTATGCAGAGAGTTTTTATTTTTTGCTAACTCAGCAGTTCCTACTCTTGACAGTTACCATCTTTCATAAACACTGGGAATGAAAGTATGTACCCAAAAGGGAAAGTACAGACTATTCGCACATGAAAAACTATCACTGTTGGTATAAAACTTAAGCTGTCTCGTGTGAGAAACAACTGATGTGTAATTTTTAATGATAAATTTCATAACATTACTAGTAGTTTCAAAAGCCTTCACTTACACCTTAAGAATACTGCACCAAACACACACTTTTATGGCATTTGCTTTGGTTTATTTTTAAGAACTGTGATAAAAGGTCACCATGGTGACTGCAGAATGATAGTTAAGGGTTTTGTTTATGGAAGGAATTCTAACCATGGATAATTCATTGAATTTCTCATGAAACTTGTGCTCTAAGTTCATCAAGGTCTAGAGGTTAGGTAGAAAATTAAAAAAGCAAAAATATTATCTGTGACCAAGTAATTTTTCAATGGGCTAAAGTATAAAAATACAGTGCAACATGTAACATCCTTCCATATATTACAGTTTTAAAAATATACACAGTACCTAAATGTGAAAAACAGATTAATATGTGTGTGTGTACGTACAGTCCTGCTTATATGTTTAGACGTAGGGATATGTGGATCAAAGTAGGTATTTCTATTTACATAAACTATACATAAATATTCACGTGGTAATTACACAAAAGGTAAGTATCATAGTACCATGTTTAAAGTGTACTATTGAATCTTTAAGAAAGCAAATTTTGCGTATCTTCCAAATGAGACAGTATATTTGTAAACAAGTATACTTTTTTCTTTACGTATTTATAACTTAATAGCCAAAAACCACAAGAAAAAATTATTTCATTGATATTTAGAAAAGATCCAGTCCAATGCTACATTTAAATAAGTGTTTACATGCAGCAAATGGTGTTATTTAATAACAAAAGGAAAAGTAAAAGAAATAATTCCAATTTTTCATTGCTCATTAAGCAAAACAATGTAAAACTGATACTATGCTGCAAAGAATGGTCAGCAAGAAGATAAAACACAAAGGTTAAATAAGTACACACCATATGCATAATACATACATATCATATAGGCATCATGCAATATAAAATCAGTCTGTGTAGTGTTATAGGACAACCTAGGACTATGCAGCTCCTGACTAACGATAAACACCGATTACCCAAGGGGGAAACAGAACAGTCGTGCCATGGGTTTGACAACTGGACTCGGAACCACCTAATCACAAAGCATACACGGACGGAGAAACAGGTGTAAAGTAAACAGTGAGGAGGCAGACACTCACCTTCGGTGCCATTGGGAGTCATGGAATTACTATGGACATGAGAGTTATCGAGTTTGGGACCACTGGGGGAGTCACTACTACCACTCAGACGGCTATGCGGGCTGGTTAGGTCCTGCATTTCCATAGACCTAAAGACAAGAAGCCTTCCGTGTGACAGTTGTACCAAAGTCATAACACCGGCATTTAACGCGCTAACGACCTGACACCTTCCGAGACACGCATTCGCACAAAGGCCCCGTTGTGTCTGTTTTCTCAGACCCAGGGAAGTTCATCTCACACTGTACCTGCAGCCATCCTTTCACACCAGCTAGTCCTACCAGGTGTCCCTGGCCTTACCGATCCAGCCAAACATTCACACGGCGTTTCTAAAATTCCTTTCTCTTACAGAGCTCATCAAGTCACAAGACCTAATGAGACAATTACATCCATTTTAATTTTCTATAAAATTCAGTGATGCTTTTCTATTTTTTTTAAAAAAGCATTGTTTTTCTAAAAGAAAAGACAAATACATAACCAGGTGTAAACAGCAAAAAAACAAAATCACTTTTCCATGGAGTCTGTTTCATCTAATAAATTAGCACTAGGAACTCCTTTGTAATTTGCCACCCAGTTGTAATTTAATGAGTCTCCAAACCAAATAAAACACTTGAAGCCTGTAGTCTAGTGACAGGCAATGAGATGGTCCTGACGCCTGTGTTTACTCTGGCAAACTGCTTAATTGTTCGTTCATTTCCCTTGCAACAAACGCAGCATTAAAACATCACGACGTGGGCTCACTTGTTTGCTTTGTGGATTACATGCAGCCTGCCCAGCCGGGAAGGGCTGAGGCCAGCCCGGTGCGTCCCTGCGAGCATTAGCGCTCAGAGGTTCTCAACTGTCACTGGCTCGGGGACATGGCTCTGCTACTGCAGCGCTGAGGGTGCACTTTAACCGCGTAAAAACAGCTAACGCCCCCCCGAAAGTTCTGAGGGTCATCAGGTACCTACTCTATGAAAGGTAAGGAAGCCAGCACTCGTGCTCACAACTATCCATGGATACTTAATATTCTACTAACGAGGAGAGGATTTACTTAAAGGGGCTAAAAACAAACGTTCATATGGTTTGTTTTTGAAGTTGGGAAAATCTAAGGTCCATTCACTTTAAATGTATGTGTTTTCTTTTAAGGGGAAGGGTGTTTAATATTCCATACATGAAGTGACATCTGTCTGCTCCTCAGCAGGTCAAGGAAAGCCGGTCATTTTAATTTGGAGGCTGCGCTTACTGACTGTAAATATTGGTTTTCAGAATGGCTTCATACAAGCCATTTTACTTCTAAAGTGGAGTTTTACTTCCCCAAATCTTCTGAGTTCAAACTCGAAATGACTTCAAATCCAATTTTTGTCTTAATTCTCATTCCACATTCACAGTTTTCCTAACTCCAGAAACTCCAGCCCATTAGCATTTTCAAAACGAGGCTCCTATTCCCTGTCCACATACTCAAACTGTTTCACGAGCACACGCACACACGCACGCACGCGCGCACACACAAACTGCTAAGTAATTTCCAACCCAGGCTGTTGCTATGAATAGACATAATTAAGAAATACTAGACAAAAATAGATATGGGTCACAGCGAGGTAATCTCCAAAAATGTCAAATATCAACAATATCCTTACCTGCAACTTGAGGAAACAGCAACATCTGAACTGGTTTGAGATGTTTGCACCTGTGATCAGGGGTAAAAAATTAGAGGCTGGTGTTAACTCTGCTCCAGTGTCAGCTCTTAATTACACAGAGCACATGGCTGAGGACGACAATGCTCCCTTTTAACCAAAAGAGAAAAAGAAGGATACGGCAGCAGTGAAAGGCATATTGTCTTTAAGTTGAGGTCTCTACTGCTGTTTCCTCCTGCAGGTCTACCCTCCTCCTCCCCTTGTCAGGGGGGCAAAGGCAGCCAAATGACTGGATAGTGATTCATCACCGGCCTATGACAGCTGCAAACGGGATCACCCCTCCCCCCATCAACATGCAAAGCAGCCCTGCCCAGGCAGCTTGGAAAAGGTGCTCGGGAGGAGAAAAAAAAATCGCTATTAGCAAGATGAGTGTGATTCCAGCATCCGTTCAAGCAGTCATCTTCAGCGTCCTCAGAAGGGCTTTCACGTTCCAGCACCAGCTGAAATGCAGTGCCCGCCCACCCCTCGGACTCCCGACAGTTTTTTATCCTTATCAGGAGAGTTTGCTCTTATATTGACACGTTGTCATTTCACATCCACTGAAACAGCTTCTGGCAACGTTCAGGTCATGCTGGACTGACTCTGAATGGCAAAGGCAAGTTTTCAGCCCCCCGGGCCCATCTCTGAGCGCTGCGCGCGTTTACCCATGCCAATTCAAAATCTGGCTCACGCTAGGTCCTCGTTGCCTGCTAAAACAGAAGAGGCCGTGAGCTTCTTGTTTCATGTTCCGTCTTTTAAACCGGGAAAAAGAACGGACAGTTTAACCATCCTTGTCCCAGTGAGCCGGCACGTTGGTGCCTTTTGTCTCCAGATAAATCTGTATTTCGGACTTCACCGAACGACTAATGGAACTGGCTGGCAGGCTCTGCTAGTCACTTCCCCTCCTGCAGAGGCAGCACAAACTGCCAGCAGGTGGGAAGCTCAGGTGAGGCTGAGCTGCGGGCTTGCACGCTCAGGCGAACGCCTCCGCAGTGGAGAGCGTGCTGCAAAACATTTAAAATGACTCCAAATTCCAAATCTTTGATGTGCATTTTCATTCAACCTGAACTGACATCCATTAGGGTTACAGAACAAAGATGAGAACTGAAGCCTCTCAAATGGCATTGAAGTTATCCATCCAAGTGTCTTCTATTGAGTCCTGTTATTTTTTTAATCACGGGTTATGGAATTAAGAACTGCATTTTGGCAAGAATAAAGCATTGTGAAAGTCTCAGTATCTTGGTGTAATGTTAGGTGAAATTTCCAGGTAAGCTTTTTCTATAATATGTGTAGGATGAAAATTTTTTAGAGATGCCTGAGCATTAAATGAGAATTTAATTTTAATGCCTGTAGAAATGTCATCTTGTGATGACAGGCTTCTGCAATGTTTGTTAAAATTGATGTCCTCACACAAGATTAAATGTTTTCCTTTAGAAACTGCAGCAATATACCTCAAGGATAAATTTTCTCCCCCCCTCCTCCTTTTATACACCTGGAATAAATTATAGGTGAGAACTAACTTAGTTTTAAGAACTCTCTTAGCTTAATTATGTGAAAGAGTACATAAAACATACTTTGTTAAATGTTAAAATACATTCCTATTTTAACAATTAGCTATATAGTATAATCCTGGAAATATTAGTTTCATCGTTTAGTTTGAAAGGATGATTACATTTATATCTGAGGTTTAACCTATATTTAAATTTCAAAGTCAAACTGTTAAAAAGTGAACTTCTAAATAAGAATTATTCTAATATGTTTTCTCACTGAAAAGGTATTTTCACAACATATTTGTTTATGCTGACTTGACTCAGTCTCTACTGTACTTTTTATACACTACAATTTTTGAAAGTCCACATCCACGATCTTCATTTCATTAAGTATACTTCAGATATATTCTTTTGTGTCTCAAGGATTATTTAAACCATGTGTTGTGTGTTACTGTATTTAAAAATGACTCTTTAATCAAAATAACTTTAAAACAACTAATCCTCACTTAGGCTGGTCAGCTGAACCCACATCGTGGTCCAGGAAAAATAAATCTACTCTCAAGAATGCGAATGCAGACAACAATTAGACACAGATGTGAGCAAAATTAGTTACAGTTTACAAAATGCTACACTTCACATGCTTTTAGTTTTTTACGTGTAGTACAAGATTACAATACAGCAAAGCAACACACTCTTATAATGACTTCTCTAAAAAAAAAAAAAACCACCTATTTCTGATGGGTGTTGATTTTTCTCTTATGTCTGACAGTATCTCTGGAAGTTTCTGTGTTGTCAAGGTCTAAAACCATAAAGTGTTTCAAAAATAATTAGGCATCTTTTCATTCAAAAGAGGAAAAGTTATTTCACGGTTTTCAGAAAAATGCTGTCGGTAAGTTCACGTTCTCTGCTTTATATCATTAAACTTAATATGTTTCTTGTCTTCGCCTAATCTGGTATTTTTAATTCAAATGCTCATATGAGTGCAAAAATATTTCCCATAACATGATAAATGGTCTTTAACATTACATGGAAGTCATTTCATTTGAATGCTTTTTAAAATTCTTTGTAGAGTATGCCCATAGTAGCATGCTGACAGAGTTGTGAAAATGCAGAGGGAAAAAAAAAAAAAAAGATAACAGAACTTCTTAGAATTAAAATTCAAGAATCCTAAACTAGTAACTTTGACTTCTGATTAGTTAATGAGGTCTTTTAAGTTTGCCTTTTTTCTAATTAAATTTATAATTCTTCACAGATGGAACTTTTGTTGATGTTCAATTTGTCTCTCTCATTTTGTTAAACCTCACATAGTACTTCGCCAATCCATTGAATAGCCACATTAAATCTGTTAATACCATGCTCTTCAACCCCAGAAATTATTTCCAGAAGGCAAACTTGCTTTGAGAGATCATCAAACAAGCCTTAAGGTACACATTTTATCACATTTTCCCTACCACAGAGCCCAGGATGCAGAGCAAAATTCATGACGTTTGCACTGTTTATTATACTTTGCTAAATTACAAATCAAAAGCATCTGACAGGAGATCATGTCTGAAAGCCAAAAAGTTAATAATGTTCTGTGAAAAGTAAACTGTAAGTGGAAAAAGGGACTCTCACTCTCAGCAGCACAGAGCAAATAAAATGTAGGTACTTGTCTAAATTATGGGTTTTCCACAGGCTTTTCTGCTTGCTAAGAGCAATTTTTATAAAATGACTATAATTTTAAACTTTCTTTTTTCAAACTAAAAAGAAATTTTCAAAGTGAAAGTACTGAACTTATCTAAATAAATAGAGTTGGCAGGCGAGCTAGTTTTTGCCCAGCCACAGATCAACCTGAGTACTCCCCACATTGGAAAGACAATGGCAATTTTCTAATCAGAATGTATTTTGGGGGGGGGAAGGGCCTTAGGCATAAATCTGCTTTTTAATCAGAATATAGTCTTGCTAAAATGCTCCTCCATCCATAGTTCTACCTATGGTGTCAATGCTGTCAAAAACCTAAACCTAAAATTGAAATAAAATTCTGTGAGGAGATGGATGCCTTTTAAATGTTAACAACTTATTTCCTTCTTTATCAGAATCCAGAAAATGACCGCTTTCACACTTGTCACTGATTTTTTCATGTGATACACTGTGCTACTTGTTGAAGTAGGATGTTTAAAGAAAAGGACAAAACAGAGCGCCCTTGAACACAAAAACAAGTATTTAAATAACATGGCTTCTACCTATAGTCTTCAAGGATTGTTTTCAAACTTAGCATTTATTGAAATAGTTGAATGAAATACTTCGTATATCTGATTAAATGGAAGAAGCGGTTTTATTCTCGATGCAAGGGTTTTTCTTCTTTCCCAAGTTTTCAGATAAAATAAGTTTGTGCGTTCACGTGTAAATCTTCTTTGCAGAAAAACATTTATCATGTCTAGGAACCTCACATAGCAGCTGACTTCCCTTTGGCGCTCTCAAACTGAACAGGGGCTCCATGAGGCTTCTATGCCACCGCGAAGAATTTTCAGGATTGAAAATCCATGGCTGCTTGCTCGCTTACTGAACACTTTGGGCCTTAGGAGAACTCAAGCAGTGAGCAAGTCAAATATCAAATATCTGATAATGCAAAAAAAGCAGGACTATTCACGGGTGCACGTCCTCCAATCCAGACGGTGGGCAAAAGTATTCTCAGGAGCCCAAAATAAAACCCGCTGGGAAAGACACAAGCACAAAACAGTCCCCCAAACGACGTCTGTGCTTTAACTACTGACCGTTTGTCATCCCTTATCATTTTAAGAAATGAAACGTGGAAACGCTTGTCTAAATTCAATGACAGCTCTGCACTTCCTGAATTCTCTCACAAATGCTGTGATTAAAGGTCTTCAAAAATTCCTCCTAAGACATATAAGCCCATGAGTCATTAGCCATTCACATACTGATTCCGAAAAGCCAATATTTAAAATGGTAATTCAAAAGTTTACGAGTCTTGCTGTTTAATTTCAAGGTCCAGTCAAGTCATATAAAGTGCCAATAAGTGAAAAATACATTACTGTAGCAAATGTTCATTATTTCACCTTTTGAAGACGTGCCTGTGTGATATTTGGGAAATTTACTTACTGAAGCAAAAGGACTTCCTTCCTTAAAAAGGGGTGTCTCTGTTGGTTATCTGCTGTCCTTTCGAAATGTTAATTCCTTCCTTGTTTTCTCATGTCAACCTCGTGTGTAGGAAAAGTTCTCTGCCTGTTGCAATGGCTCTATCTATCGCGCTTCAGTCAATATCACAAACAGCTGAAGTTTGTGTAGCGAGTCAGAAGAGACACGAAGTCATCTCCCTACAAGAATATAGCTGTGCATTGTATTTATTGATATAGATCACAACAAAAGTAATTGTTAACAATTCATTTGTCATTAGCTCCTAATGATTCTAATCGCTCAGATAATTTGGGGATTAAGCATCATACTTTCACGATGGAACCCTGTGGCTCATAAAGTACCAGGTACAAAGTGTCATAATCTTCCCCATGCGAATGTTTTCATTTTAAAGGAAAGCCAAACAATCCTAAAAGCGCTCCTGTTATCTTGCGCTTTGCCCGCAGGACAGCTGTTGCCAGCAACTACGATTTTTCAAACAGTCAGCTCGTACTTACAGCGCTTACATCTGCTTCGTCCACCCGTTTAATGCGCTCCTTCGAATTTTCTGGTTTAGCAAACCTTCATTCCTGACATAGTTTTGCTCCTGGATAAGGACGCGGGAGGGCTTTCAGGAGCTCTGGGCAGAGGCCGGCGTGTGGGGGAGCGGGGCGCGCCGGGCGGGGAGAGCCCCGCCGCGGGGACAGCCGTCTGGCCGCTGCTGCAGGCTCGGGCTGCCGAGCGACTGCGCGCAAACGCGTTCCCCAGAAGGAAGGCGGCCACGGCGGCCGGCAACAGGAAGGCTTCCAGTCGGAAGTGGCACTGGGGAGTTTCCACCTCGCCCCAAACTCGGAGCCATCAGCTCCCACCGTCCTGCTTAGAGACCGCTGGGAGCCCTGCGCTCTCGCCCCACCAAGCAGCAGCAGCTGATAGCATCAGGGCGCCCTAGACAAAGAACCGGCGGCATCGCATCCCCGGGTCTGTTTGCGCAGCCTTGTAGGTCTGCCCGTGGAGCCTCGGGGCTTTTTTTTGGTGGTGGTTGTTTTTGCAACGCAAGCCACAGCTATTCTCTTGTCCTGACCGTATTGGTTTAAATGCAACAATTGAAAGGAGCACGGCTCGCTCTGACTCAACCTCGCTGCTCAAAAAAAAATTTATTATGTAAATGAACGCGCCCCATGCTATCAGAATAAACAGCTGTGTGAGAACTTCGCGGAGACACTGTCAACACACAGCTCTGGCTACAGCAGCTACCAATTACGAGCTTTGGGGAGTCGTTACTTACACGTTATCTTTTCAACTTTTTCAAAAGTTTTTGGGGTTGTTTTTTTTTTACAGGCCCTGAAACGTGGGGAAGTGATACTTTACAAAAAAAATTTTTTCCGAATGTAACAACTGAAAGGTCTGGGGGAGATAAAAACAAAAACATAGAATAGCCATTTCCATATTAAGTACGTAAAGGGAGGGGAAAAAGCAAACGTGTAAGCTATTATCAGTTTAACAAGCCTCAACGATGATTCTGCAATGATTTCTAGAATGGCAAGTTTTATCTCAACAACTTTGGTGGATATGAACCCTATAATATTTCAGTGTTAATATTTTAAAATGATTTGGGGTGGGGGAAAGGTTTATTTTATCTACAACTCTTTTTTTCCAGTCTGTTCTTTTTTTTTTTTTTTAAACAAAAAACCTAACTGAACGCAGAATCTATGCATGATAATCTGTAACACCTGAGAGTTTGAGCCATTCAGATCATGACTAAATTACAGCTCCCGTTTAAGATATTTGCTTACTATCATGTTTTAGGCAAATACATGACTTCAGTTATTAGATCAATGACTTAACCATTATATTGATCTTAAATATTTAAAGAAGGCATCACTTACGTGACTGGTTATTGTATTTTTATTTGCCAGCCCTATACTACAGTTCAAATACCAATGTTTATTTTTGATACTACTCACTCATCATAACCAATTTTCTATTCTAAAATAAAATCTTTATACCCATTGGATTTTCCTTAAAACTGTTTTGTCATTACCAGTAATACTCTTCTATGGATTTGGTCTCTTTTTATTAGTAATCAGAAGCATCTTGGCGTGAAGGCTCTCACCCTGGGATGAAAAAGCATTTTTTAAATCACAGTCACTTCTTCAATGATTTTATAAATACATTTCCAGATCATCAACTAATAAAGCAGACAGACACACTCTTACCTTTCCTCTGTTAATTTGTAAGTGAAAGCACCTTTCTGATGCAAACAAAGACAAAAAGCTTCTAATGACCAAAATTCAACATGGACTCCCCTTCCCACTGACAGGACGCCAATCGGAATTCCTCAGAAAAGGAAGCTTTGTGAAACCTGGGACAGCTCAAACTGCAAACTCACCTAGGATTTCATTGTGTATGGGAGTGGCAAGGGATCATGGGCTAGTCACCTACCATATTTGGAAAGCTAGGTCAAAAATCAGTTGATTGCTATTGGATCTGTTCATATACGCAGCAGAAATAGAATTATGTTACCACCTACAGCACTTTCTTAGCCCAGAAGTATCAGTTATTCAATATACTAAAGCACATATGCAGAAAATAAAATTCAGCACAGCACGTAATGGAGATTTCTAGTGCTGTGCGGAAATGTAATGTTACATTAACTCAATCTATGATATCAAACAGTAACTGCTTTTGCTATCATTTATTTCTAAGCTCCATAAAATACAAAGTTTGAGGTTCTGAATGGAGAATTTAACCCTATTTGAAACTTTCCATTAAGCTATTGTACCCATGCTTCCCGTAATTTAAAAATTATTTTAGATATAAAAGGGTAAAATATTTTTATGATCCGTGAAAAATTATATTGGCAAATCCAGAAGACACAAACTATATGAAGTCAGAACCACAGGGATATCATGTAAAGTATCTGACTTTTATATATAATTGCCTACCTTGTAATAACATTTATTACAATTTGTTTTTATGTTGAAATTCAAGTTTTTATATAACCAAACAGCACACCATTAAAGAAATGATGGATGCAATTATGAAGAAAATTATGAAAAGCATGATGAATGTAATGTGACCACTAATTGACATGATATAGGTCATGCTTCATAATTATGTAACAAAGAACTTAGTCATTGGCTAGAAGAAATATCTACATGCACATATAGTACTTTTAAATGGTTTCCTTTCCTAAATCAAAATTAGATGGATTAAAAACAATCACATGCTTATCCATAAATTGGTTACTACCTTGGATATCAAATATGTAACAATTACCATTACAACTTACACCTAAAATATTCTCTGATAAACAGCCAAAATGTAAGCCATCACTAATAAGAACCAATTGTAGTGCACTGTTAACTTCCTATTTCTAAATTTTCACCAACTATAATTGCATACATAACCATAAACTCTAAGGACCAAGGTGTTCCCTCAATAAAGTCATAGATATTACAACAGAAATTAGAAAACTTTACTGAAACTTTGCCATTAGTAAAGGCAGGTAATAGTAGAAAACATTACTATTTGATATTTCCTGCAGAAATTTCAACACATAAACATATGAATAGGAGTAAAAAATGTTCTAATATGCTTTTTGCTTACTAAAACAAAAATATACATATAATTTTACCTGGAAAAGGAAAACACTTGAGATAGTCAGCTGTAACAAAATGTTCAAATACCCTCAAAGAGACAATATCTTTCATATATTGTATCTCCGAACAGGTTTTATCTTACAGAGCAAGCTGTTGCCTAGGTACATGCCTGGTCATAAAGAAGTCTGTAATTTTGATAGAAGTTGTTAGTGCTTTTCAGTTAACAGAGACTTTTAAATAGAGACATTATTACAAAATTAACCGTATGTCCCTAATTTTGAAAAATGCAAAGGTAGATACAAGGGATTTATTCAAACAATCAAAAAGGTAACTTGGAACTTTTCTAAAACTCCATGAGTAAATAGTTGATTAATCAAATTAAATATAACAAACACTGAGAAAAACAAAGGACAAAATACAAGTGTCCCTTTCCCTATTCCATTCCATTAACATTAATAAAGTTCTGGAGTAGTTGTGAAGTTTCCAATAAAAGTGGTCCTCGAAAGTTATTTTTCTTCCATTTGTGTTTACCTCTAAATAAGTTTCAAATTAAGCATGCATGCTATTACCTGGTCCGATGTAAACCATCTCTTATCCCTCTGTTTCTACCATTCTTAGAGGATTAGTTCTCAAGTATAATGGGGTAGTACGTGGCAAAACATAATTAGCACTTAAAGACCAATGCTTTTTCTTTAAAAGCAAAATCCTAGTTATTATTTCTTCATATTAAAATCAATATTCCCTGCCATTTGGCCATTCAAATTGCTCAATGTGGGACAGCAAATAGAGTATTCCAGAATATACTGCGCTTCTAGTCTTTCTGCGTCCAGACAGCTCTGTTTTCTCGTGGTCCATGCCACGGTACTACATTTCTGGCTTTTTGATGGAACCCTTGGACCGCGGTCTGGAGAGCTGACGTGACGATCCTTGCTGCATCCGGCGTGGTCACTTCCACGACCTGCTCTTGCCCTGCCGACACGAGACCTACAATGAGGGCCCCCCTCCCAGAAGCCTCCTGCTGAACCGCAACCAAGTAAAACATCCTCTATTTATTTTAAGAATGATATTAAATCTGCCCAACTGAATGTCTACCAGCATTTTGCTAAATGTTTTCCATTCAAACTCCAACGTGAATAGCTTTTAACAGTAAGTTTAAGGAGGCAATTACGAGCTAGTCACCGTACCATGGAAAATTATTTTAATAAATATCGTAGTCTTTATACCAACACAATATAGAAATATGACCTATTTCCTGGCCCCTTAATAAGCACATTGGTTATTACATATGAATAATAACATTTATTTATGTAGAGTGGAAAACTTGTTATCCTATGCAGTAATGACTGCCTATAGGATGTTTTTTTTTTTTTTAATTATTATTCTTAATAAATCTTGGAGCAGTACTTCCCAAAACTAATCAGGATAACGAGGGCAGCAGTAGATTTAAGAAAAGAGAATGGGATGATAAAGGTACTTTAAAAAATATATGACATATCAGGTTTTCTATTTTTAAAAAGCAACTGATTTTTCAAAGGGGCAAAGAGAGTTACTTTTTCTACCTTCTGCCAAAAATGTGTGAATAATTGGGCTTGGTACCATGTGCTTAATCTCAGCAATATGCTATTTTGCTTTCTCACACTGTAAAAGGATTTCTGTTGACATGAAGCAACCTAGAAAACCCAGGCTGTCTCCTCTTTGACCATTTTTTCTCTAAGCCATGGGCAAAACCGATCTTGTCAGCACCTCCCAATACGTGTAAGAGGATCTGGAAACTTGCTTTGTGTTTTCCAGGTTTCATGACAGCTGAGTTCACAGTTTTTAAATCCTTCAGAAACAGTGACTATCTCATGGAAGGACAGGAATTGCATTTATTGAGTCCTTACTATGTGCCAGGCACAGTGCTAGGCATTTTATATCCATTCTATATTTATTTTAACACATAATGTCACAGTTTATCTGTCTTAATCCTGTTGTTTTTTTTTTTTTAAATATGTCGCCGCCCCCACACCCAGTATTTGTTCTGGAATCTGCCTCCTTTTCCCAGTGCCATCAAAGTCACCACTAATGGGTCAATGGAGCACTGGGGACATTAATGTGTCCTGGCTGCAATGTCATTTTGAAGCAAGGTAAGACCCAATAAAGTTAATAAATTCAGAAAGGTGTGTGGTATATTGAAATGATATATATGGAAACAATATATTCAATATAGGATAGATATAATCACTGTACAACATCTGATTATTCACGAACAGATTTGCGAGTTAGTTCACAGATTCCAAAATAAAAGTACATTAACTTATCAATAGGGAAAAACTGCGATAAATCCTTCCACTTGCAATTATCAAATCAGGGGATATGGTTTTTTTTCCTCATTATTTATAAAAATGGTGAACTACCTTGCTCAAGTAGGAATTATAAATATTCCCAACTTCTTCACAATAAAAAAGAGAAGTTAAGGGTCTGCGTTCACAACAAGCAATTATATGGACAACATGTTTCACCGTTCTGGCAAGTTCTTCCCTTTTGTATTCCTTAATGACAGTCACCCCGTGTGATACGCTTTGATCGTAACAGCTATTACATCATAAACACTTGATTTGTTCACCTAGGAAATAATGACACCCGAAATGCCCTCCAAGTCCCCGTATGCCTTGGGAGGTACAGCTCAAGCATTCTGAATCAAGAAGCTCTATTATTGGTATAAAGGAAATGCCAAGAAGAGGAAAAATTTTAAAAAGCCCTAAACCTAATAACCCACAGAATTTTTTTTTCTTCCTTCAAGCAGTATTAACTTTTCCCCCTCCTGTCTCCCAATCGGAAAAAAAAAAAAAAAAAGTAACCTCTAAAGCTGTTTTAGACAGAAGGTCAGAATTCAAAGGCCTGGTAACTTAATCCGCAGTGCGCTGCAATCACATCGCTATTGGAAACACACCCAGAGCCCATTATTCTGGATGTTTTTATTAAGCAACGTCCATAGGTGCACAAGCTATAGAGCTCTCTACTGTACAGATGAACGCTCGCAGGCGGCCACGTTGCCTCGGGTTCCTGAATTTCACTTTACAAAGCAGCACTGTAAGGACAAGCTAGGCTCTCCGGTGAGCAGAAGGGGCATCAATAGCTGCAAGTCTGTTCACGTACTGAAAGGCCCCCCGCTTTTGGGGGGTCAAAGTGTGAATAAAGATACAAGTATTTTAGTCTTCAGATGTTCATAATTAATGAGAATCCTTATTCCAGAGAATGAAATATTTGGAGTGTTCTACTGATTTTTTTTTTTTAATGTGTGGTTCACGGTCTTTGGAGAACTGGGCGTCTGGCAGCGTCGCCTGCTTCCTCCGGGGGTGCTGTTTTAACACCGTCAGGGATCTGGTTTGCCTGGCACAACAGTCGAGGACCCGGGCCTTAGTGCCTTCTTGCGTTTTAAGTGTGTGTGATTCTTAAAGGCAGCACCCTGGGTGATAGGGGGCTCAGGCCGGTGGCTTGTTTTTGTAATCAGTACAAGGAAAAACAAACAGTTTACCAAGAGGTCAGAGAGCCCGTCGAGGGGCCCTCGGCCGCACCGTCCTCCTGGACGGGCCCCGCTGAAAGATCCGCACAGGCCGCACTAGCCCCGGCCTCCGGGGCCCGCTGCCCGCGCCCGCCCCTTGCTGCCCCGCCCGGGACGGTCTTCCTCGCGGAGCGGGTGGGTGGAGAGGGGTAAGGAGGAGGTGAAGCCGGACGGGGCACACACAGAGCCGGAGCCGGGAAAAAGAAAGACGTTCCTCCAGACACGAACCCCAAAACCCACTCCAGGGTCCCAGGCCTTTTTCGAAGAACACGTGTCTATGACTTAGAACTTCCAAAGGGAAAAGGTAACGTTTTTTAGATGCGCAGATTTTATATGTTTTTAAAGGTACAGTACCATTATTAGCAGCATACCCATCTCTTGTGAGAGGCATTGCATTTGGTGAATTTAAAAATAATAATGATAAAAAAGGAATGGCCTAACTCGCCATAAGTAAATTAATTTATGATTAATTACTGAAGACTATTGAAAAGGAGAACCCAAATCTCTAAGCTCTATATTTACAATTTCCCCAAATCATGCCCATGGCCCACCCATGCATGACTGTATTTGAATAAAGATATTTTAAATGAGATATTTCACATTAAGACTTTCCTGAATAAGACTATGATAACCCGGATTTCCTTCTGCCATCTTTCTATACTTTTGGATTTTATGTCTATCACTGTTGAAGGTTTAAATGTTGTCTTTTTCCTTAGAATTATTAAAATCTATCTATAGTTAAGGGTACTACTCACTACATGTATTGGGGACTCGAGTTCTAATTCTGGCTTCAGCATGGGTTTTCTCTGTGCCCATTGGTGTTACTCACAGAGCACTCTCAATTTGAGATGGATACAAGGAAGTTACACATCTGACCCAGTTGGTCTGGGGGGAAAAATGGTCACTGCTATGGTAAAGCTCTCACGGACAGTAAACTAGCCACAGAAAACTGAATTGCAAGTTCATGTAACTAAATGAGTTTAGAATGAGTGCACAGACAGGGCATGACAAGGTTCCAGTTTTAGCACAGCTTGGTGCACATAATAGGTGCTCAGTAAATGCTATTTAAATTAATACATGCCCACTTGGCTGCTTGATGGAACATGGCTCTGGTTTGTAAAAGAAAAATGATTTCCCTGAATTTCTTTTAATCCTATGCTTTCCTTTATTTTCCTAACGCATTGTTAGATTTGCCTTCACACCCCCATTGGGAACTCTGAAGTTGGATATTATCATCATCAGGGAGTTAATTTCCTTCTCATGTTCAAAACATATTTAAAATACTTTTATGGAACCAAATGGATGCCATTGAAACTGTGCTAGGAATTTGCCATCCTGACAAAAGGGAATAATTGTCAAACTTTAAGAAAAATAAAGAAATTGGGAGAGATCTGGAATTACTGTATTTACATGGTGTGTGTGCTTGGGTGGGACTGGAAAATGGACTAAAAGTTATGGTTCAGTAAAAAAAAGAAAAAAGCTATCATACACTGTATTTCAGCTATACCCATTATATTCCTCCTGAAGTACTCTGTTACAGCGATTCGTATTTTCCTTTTACCTTCTTAATGAGAAACCTGGAAAGATCAATACAAATTTTAAAAAGGATATACAATAGAACGAAAGCATTTTTAAAGAAACCCTACATCCTCTGCCTTTGAGACATATCTCATTGTAGATGTAGCCACTATGCTGTCATTTCCAAATTTTGAAGCTTTTAGGCTAGTAAGAAATCTAACTAACCAAGCTCCTTAGGTGGCCTGTCACTCAGCAAATATTTATCAGGCATCTAGTATGTTCCAGGTACTGTGGGCACTAGGAGATGCAGCAATAAATAAGACAGACAGAATTCCTGCTTATCATTTGTGCATAAGAGTGTGAATAAAAGATGGTCAACCAAACAGACACATTTATTTTTCTTTTCTCTACAGACCCCCGAGAGCAACCATAAATGGATTTTTTCAAAGCATGAATCCCAAAGAACAAAGAAGACAGGTGGTAGGAAAACAGTAACACATTTGGGAAATAAAAAAACAGATAGTAAATCATTAGTAACCGACAGAGAAGACCTGAGAAGGCTGAACGCGTGGTGGGCAGTGAGGATAGCTGAGAAGTGATCCTGCTGACACCAGCAAAGCCCTGCCACGTCTCAGTGATTGGTGGTACCAGGTCCTTCTGGAAGTGGAAGTGAAGGAAGGCTAAACTCATGGAGGACTGGGTACAGGTCAGTCAGAGAAGCAGTGAGGTTCCCTTTGCCATTGCACATAGTCAAACAAGTAGACTGAGGGTGAAGCCCTAGAATGTGTTGAGGACAGAGCGCTGTGCTCAAAACATGTAAATTGTATCTGCTGGATGCTGGATGCTGGGACCCACTGAATTCTGGGACGGCAACCTCCACTCCCCTCCTCTCCCCTGACCTGTTGTTCCCCATTAGGATTCCTAGAATGCTGGTTGCTAGATCCAGATTATCTTGGCAGGAGCCTAAATGAGCCTTCATTAAGAATTGTGACCAGCCCAAGAGGAAAGACTTAAGATACTGATAACTGGGTGTGTCTCAAGGAAAGGACCCAGCCTCATCGCCTTGCAATAAAAACCATCGTCTATAAACCTCACACATCAATTTCAAGGCACCCCATTACACATAAGCCAACAGTCAAGGACTATCTGTGTTTGAGGAAAGCCTCTACCAAGAAATGTAGAAATCAACTGAAGAGAGAAAAGCAACTTGCAGGAAACAGAGATCAAGGCAAAAGCAAGAGAAACAAAACCAACTCTCATTAATATCCCCAGAGAAATAAGGTACTACAGCCATGACACAAGACAGGAAAACAACAATAATTTTTTTTAAGAGGAACATCCAACAGCAACAAGAAAGAGCCCTTAGAAATAAAAAGTGAGATAACAGAAATGTGTAATTCAGTAAGGTTTGGAAAA
>PVJL010001442.1:182615-264783 GCA_004026885.1 Lyroderma lyra
GAAAATAAAATTGAAATTTGTCATAATCTTATCAAACAAAAAGAAAAAGAAAAGAAAAGAAAAAGTTGTAAGAAAATATGGTGGTCCAACATCCAAATAATTGGAATTTCAGAAAGAGAACAGAGAAAATGAAGGGTAAAATTTAAATAAATGATTCTAAAATATTTCCTAGGACATGAGTTTTCAGATTGAAAGAGCCCATGAGTCCCCAACAAAATGGATTAAAAGAAAGACCCACACCAACGGACACTGTTGAGAAATTTCTAAACACTGCCAAAAGGGCAGCGCCTGTAAGTTTCTACAGAGCAAAAGAACAGAACAGACACAAGGCATGGGCCACGACTCAGATGTGATTAGAACATGTATTTCTAGAAGTAACAGAGCAATGGCTTTGAATTCCTCAAGGAACAATAATTCTCAACCGAGAATTTGGTATTCTAACACACTTTTTATCAAGTAGGAAAATGGAACATATTTAAATGAAAGGTATTTGCAGTCACCTCAAGCCTCAAAAGATGTGTTTCCCAAATACCCTTTCTCAGGAAGCGGACAGAGACCACACGGCCCGTTAAAGTCTGGGAGCAAACCTCCTTCATGAAGTAAGTCAACCAAATAGGAGAGAAGAAGTTGCAGTGCTGGTGGCTCTGCACCGGGCTGTCCAGGCTGGAGAGGGCCAGGAGGCACTAGGAAAAGTTTCTCAGATGAAAAAATTGATAGAACAGTGGCTGTCTCTGGCCATACAGAAAGGAGAGTTAAACCATCAGGGCGGGCACGCAATTGAATTGTTCAAAGGCATTACCGAACAGCACGCTACTGCTGCCGTACGGAGCACACGTGCAGGCGGAGCGCTCGGTATGGGAACGTTTGACGTTTAACATTGTGCACATACAATCATTTTGACTAAAACCAAACTGGGAAAGTAGACGTTTTCCTGCTCGGGTGCGTGTGCGTGCGTGTGTGTGTATCAGTTATTGACAAGTAGTACAAAATTTTCAGGGGGCACTAGTAGAGAGGGATGTGGCGGGGCGGTGGGACAGGGACAGCCTCTTTGAGGAAGTGTCCTTTCTGTTAAGATATAAATGATCAAAAGGAGATAAACTTATAAAAAATTGGCAGCAGGGAGGGGAAATGTGGGCTACGCAAAGGCCACAGCACATCCAAAGGGATTGAGCTTGGCAAGTAGGAGGGAAGGAAAGAACTGTGAACCAGAGGAAAACACAGGCCTGGGGGTGGGTGAGGAGCGTAGGGTGTTGCAGCTCGGTCAGGAGTTGGGGTTTTACTCTAGGTGTAACAGGAAGTCACGGGCGGTGTTTTTTGTTTGCTCACTTTGTGTTCTCGAGCAGAACAGTGACATGATCTAATCTGCACGTAGGAACGGCCACTGTGGTCGCTGTGTGTAGGACAGGCAACAGGAGAGCTGGCACAGAGGTGGGGGCGACTGCGGGCTACCTCACTGGTCTGGTGAGAAGTGATGGTGATCTAGACGAGGGTGTTCTGGGGAGGTGACACGGGGTCAGATTTAGAGCCCCCTTTGGAATGAAAACCAACAAGACTCGTAGATTGGCTGTGGGTTTGAGGCAAAGAAAGAAATTAAGGATGACTCCAGTCTCTCCGCATAAACAATAAACAGCACGGGTCTGACTTTCATCTCCACCCATTTCTCCTTTCTGCTTTCTTGCTCACACAATCACATGGCATCGCCACAAAGAGCCTGAGAAATTAGAATCCAAAGAGTTGAAAGTTAAATGAAATTGGGGCACGGAATTGCTAAGAAACCTGCTGAATGAAGTCAGGGCCATTTGTGAAAATGCAGAAGTCACACATGGGTCACTTGATTCTGAAGGCCAAGGTGAGGATCGAGGACTTGAGGAGTAGGGACATGTACGATGCTGGATAGGACCCCACAGCACAGCCACGCCTGTGCCTACCACCGGGCACGGTCCGCAGAGATCACGCAGGACAACCACATCTGCACGCGGGCCTGGCACGACACAGCACGTCACGTGTACCTGCGGTGCAGGGGCCCTGGCCACCTGGGCAGGGTGGTATACCTGAACTCCAGCATCAGATCACCCTGGGGAGCCGGGGGAGCATCTAGAACTTACATCCTAAAGGACCACGTATTTCCCTAAAAGATTCTGTGACTTTGAAATCGCCACGTTTAAGATTTTTGTTGTTGCTCTTGCTAGCGCTTGTCTTGCTGCTGTGTGCCTGGAAGCACGATGCGATTGGCTGTGGACAAGAACATTCACTTTGATTTCGCATCTGAGGTGCGCACACACTGTAACAGCACTGTCCTAACAGACATCTTCGTGTGCTCCGAACCCAATCTACGCACGACAGTGTCCCCACACTGCCAGACCATCTTGACAGAATGTAATCGCATCACATCTCTCGTTTTAAAAACCCTTCATCAATTTTAGAGTGAAGTTCAGACTCGTCAGCGATCACAGCATTCCTGGACTATCCGCACACACCTCCCTCCAGCCTGAGGTCCCAACCTGCTGCATAGCCTGCTACCTTGCAGCCTTTCTGGGACGCGAGGAACTCCCAAAGCTGCCCCACGGTCCGTGCCTCGGTACTGTTGCCGGGCCCTCACGTGCCTCAGGGATGGGCTCAGCATTGCCCAGGCCACACTCCTCTCATCTCTCACCCCTGGTCGGGGTGGCCGGCCGGCTTCCCCATAAAGGCCTCGAATCCAATCTCCACCGAAGTAAACTCTTCATCTGAGTCCTAAACGTGCTTCTCGGTTGCTTTATTTCACTTGGGGCACACCCTGTAACCCCAACTGGAAATCAAAAAGTTTTCTTCAACTCTTGTTTTCTCCACACCAAAGCCCAGTGCCCAGGTCGGCGGGTGCCACCTTTACGCATCCTGCATCGGTCTCCTCGCGCCTTGCCCGCTCCCATGGTCCAGCTCAGGCCTCCCCACTGTCTCCAGCGTCCCGGTCAGTCCAGGCCGCCGCCAGCGCAGACCTACACTGTGATTCCAATGACATCGCTGCAGGGCTTCCAGTCAGGTAGCAACTACCCCTCTGGCATGCGAGATTAAAGACCGGATCTGTACAACAGCTGGCACCCCTGGCCAGTTGGCACCCCGTGTCATCGTGCTTGCTCGTCTAGCTTTAAACTGCCTCGAGTTCCCCTGACACACGTGCCTTTTCCTCAAGATGCGTGTGTGTACTCGTGTCGTCCACACCGTTTGAGATGTCGTTTCCAAATACAAGGAAGCAAATTAGGGCCTCGGTGTACCTTGAGATAAACGTCAGTGGGAACAAATACGAAAGGAGCTGAGCCTTCCGCCTCGGTCTGCCACGCACCCTCAGGGCTCCTCCACTCCAGCAGGAGACAGAACTTCCCCGAACATCTGGAGCTGTTCTACACTCTCCTGCAAATAGAGCACACAGAGTCCCGGGGACACTGGGAGAAGGAGGAAGGAGGGGACTACAAACAGAGGCAAGTGGGGGCCTGGGACCCGACACATGCAAACAATGACTTAGGAGCAACTGGATTGGCAAGGTTTTGGGTTTCGGAAAGACAGCAAGAAGCTAGAATTCATTTTTGTCAGGGATAAGGTTAAATTTGCTTTCCTGCTGTAGAATGAGCATCTTTTGTTCGATTTATCCTTCTGCTGTTATCTCTGAAGCCAGTGTTCTACAGTTACAGTCATGCAGATACATCGTGGTGCTTTGGACTTAAAATGGCCTTGACCATTCCCTTCCTGTCTGTCCTCTTAGAGGTAGGTAAAGATATTCCAATATGTTCCCCGCGCCCCCCACCCACACACACAGACAGCCCCATCACACACGCACTGGCATGCTAACATCATGTATGACTGTCTCCCTCCACGTGCTGTGTGGGGGTTTATTGGGTTGTTTTAGTTAACAGGTTGATTCAAGGCTCTTATAATATAAAAAGCACTTTGATACACAGCATGGGCACAGACCCAGCATAATGCCTTTAAAGCCTGGGGGACTTTAAAATTTGTTTTACATCAAGCTAATCGTGTTCTGAATCTACATTTTCATTATATATTACAACCATCCTATTTTTACTAATGCCATACAAGATGAGAAGAAACAGAACGCATCTATTAAGGCTACTGTCTGCTCTTCCATTTGTTAGAGCAAAACTAAACATTTTTGTAGAACTACAGATGAATTGCATAATATTTATGAAGGGCTCTTACAATAAAAATGAAGAAATCAAAACCAGATGCAAGTAGATAAAAGCTTTACTTTCATAATTAAAATTACATTATACTGAACTGAAGTAATAGTTATGCAGTGGCAACAAATTACTATGTAGAATATTGAACTACTTCCCATTACGAGTTGCTCAAATATACACAAATTTGTGACTAAAAAATAAATATCTCAAGGTTCCCTACCTTAACAGACCTAAGTTAAACTAAAAGAATCAAGTATACCAACTGTGTCCCAGTGCTTCAAGTTATGCTGGAGGTAAAGTATCCACATTTTAAGTATATTAAATTTAAATTTATATTCATTTTCCATGTATTTCAGTACACAATATTATTTTATACTATAAGAATTTCTTTTAAATTCTTTAAAGTTGCAATTTATCTCTTTAAAACATATGCATTAATAGGAGACAGGTAAGCAATGTTTACGTTTTAAAAGGCAGACCATTTTTCTCCTTTACTAGTAAAAGATATAAATGCTTATTTCTTAAATAACTGCATAAAATAAAGCAGAGTTGGAGATAAAATAAGAACTGTACACAGCGTGGAGAGTCAAACTAGATAAATCTACCCAAAATTTTGCTCTGGTTACTCTGAGATCAGACTATGTATCTCCAAAGTCACCTTAGTTACAGAATCTATGATTTGGTGGGGTACACTTTCTAAATTCAGTGAGGCCCTGCTTCAGTTTGTAATTTAGGTTATAGCACAGAGAAAACTTGACATCTCATAGAAAGTACATACATTTCTAGGCTCTCCAGAAGATTCAAATCATTTTAATTGTTAGTATTATATAACAGTAGAAAATTTGCATCAGTCCACATTTTGGAAGAATGGCTAAATGGATGTGGTGTGTCAAACCAACAATAGGAAGTTGTGGTTGTAAAAAACTTCTAACGCTTTATATGTTATCAACCGATGTTCTTAGTAAAAATTTTAATGCTATAATTTTGGGGGGAGGTCACACTTTTGCTTATGTAACTTTTCTCTCATGGGACAGCCACATTAATGTAGGGCCCGGCAGAAGTAACACCCGGACTTGAGTAATGATTTTATTACAAAATCATAACCATGCATGCTTATGGGTACACAAATAATGCCCCCTTTTATGAGCTGGTAATCTATACCAAATCTTTTATCACAAAATCAAATGCATGTATGGTTATGATTTTGTAATAGAGATCTAACTCAAGTCCAGGCAGTACTTCTGCCAGACCCTGTATCTAATCTTCTCAGTTTCATTGTTTTCTAAGAGCACCTTTGTTTATTCATCACCAATTTTAAAAATATTATCTCATTTAAGAAAATGCAAATCAAACTGACATACGATTTCAAATTCCCAGCTCAACCAAAATTATAAATTCTCTGAATTGCAAAATATTGGTGAAATTGGAGCAACAAAAATGCTTATCCACTGTTATTCCGAGTATGAAAAGATATACCGATTTTGTTAGAGGTAAAGATATGTTTTCGCTCAGCAATCTCATTTTTATACGCTTAGAGAAATTCCTCTACATGAGCACAAAGAAAAGTACACAAAACATCCACCGCAACATTATTTAAAATAGCTAAACATTTTTTTCAATGTAAAAGAAACAATTCTCACCAAGAGAATCAATTTTAAAATGGCGGTATATTCTTTATGCTTCAGCAGTAAAACAAATGAACTAGAGCTATGTACAAGAACATATACAGGGGAGCTCCCTGGTGGTGCAGTGGCTTAAGGCTTCGGCGCTGTCAGTGCTGCGGCCTGGGTTCGATTCCCAGCCAGGGAACTACCCACATACCAAAAAGCAAAAAAACAAAAAACAAAAACAAAACAAAAAACATATACAGTAGACTCTCAGTTAACCAGAATGCAAACAAGCAACCGGCACAAAAAATCTTTGATTTTTTTCCTGGTAGCTTGAGCGTTATGCCGCTTGCTTGAAAGAGTACAGGGTACATTTATCCAGCATCTACCAATCCCCATGGGTGCTGGTTAACTGAGAGTCTACTGGGTGTGTGTGTCTGTGTGTGTGTGTGTGTGTGTGTGTGTGTGTGTAAATGAGGGCTGTCCGGAAAGTATCCAGCCACGTAGCCATGTAACTGTTCTCGTTATATTGACAATGGCTGGAGTTTTTCCAGATGGCCCTGATATACTCGAGGCAATACAGCAAGCCTAAGGGTGCTAGATGACAGGCGACTTTTTACTTAAGTTACAAAACATGCAATGATATGAACTGCATATAGATACGGGTTTGTAGTGAAAATATAAACACAGGAGTGGGAATAATGAACTACCAAGTTCAGAGGAATTGTCACCTCTGGGAAGGAAGGAAGGAGATTGAATAAGAAGAAACTCACAGTGGTATTCAATGGCATTTACGTGTTATTTCTTGAAAAAAGAAAAAGATGTTTGAACAACACAAGACAAAAATGTTACATTTTTGTTCGCTAGGTGTATGTATACAGCTATTAATTATTATTTCTAATTTTCAGTAAATATAAGTTATATCTAATTTTAAAAAGCAAAACAATTAACCTCTTCATCCCAATAACTATTACTAGAACATTTGTTCCCATGTTTACATTACTTTTGAAAATTCACTGCATCTCAGAGACAGCAACTACAATCTTAAGTGTTTTCTACATCCATGATCTTCTCCAGATCTTTAAAAGTGTGTCTGATTTCCCAGCCTCCATAAGAGAAAAGCTCAGGTCTCAGATGATACACCATCCGAACAGGTAATTTGTCATTTTCACGTTGCTGACATGATCAGCCTGCATGTATTTACAACTGGTGTGTCTGTTCGCCACTGAAACATTTTTAGGAAGCTTTATTTAAAGAGCTTAACGTCCCACAGATTTCTTTTTTTCTAAGTGTGGTAAGATCCGGGGGGCAGGGGGGGCTGACTTACCCTTCCCCAGACCCCACTGCCCACTCACCGTGAGACTTCTTAGAGGGCCCACCTTGGGTGGCTTTCTCGGACCAGCTGAGGCCAGGTGGGGGTCCACCCCAGGGGGGCTGTTCTGGGAGAGACACTCCATATCCTCTCTCAGAAATATAAGCTTCCTGAGAGCAGCAATGAATTTCTGGTTTACCTTCTCGAGGCCTTAGCTCTGTCATATAGTGGCTTGCGAAGTGTTTGCTGAGTGAATAAAAGAACAAGAGAAGCTGTAGCAACAGCACCATCAATCTTTTCTCACCAGGACTAGCCTTTAAACAGTGTTTTCGTGTCCTTAGAAAGGCGAAGGGCAAGATCAACACTGAATCCTTCCCTTAGGAAATGGCAGTGCTCTCTGGGGGGACAAACATAGCTGATGCAGTAATTCTGAAGTACACGCACTACAGGCTCCTACACCAAACTGTGCAAGTAGACCCCCATAGATTTAACAGACTAAAGTATGATCCAAAAGGCTTTTTTTTTAAATATGTGGGTAGTTCCCTGGCTGGGAATCGAACCCAGGCCGCAGGGTTGACAGCACCGAAGCCTTAGCCACTGCACCACCAGGGAACCCCCAAAAGACTTTTCTAACTTAGTAATTGAGGAATGAAGCTCATAGCTCTCTCGATAGAATTTAGCACGTACTTAATTTCTAATATAGAAGTCAATAAAGAATTATTATTTAATTAAAATGAATGACTAGGGACATAGTCAAAAACAGCCAGGCAGCCAAAGCGTGGCCTCAATATGGCACAACGAACACCCTCTAATCCTGAGACAATAAGGGGCGACCTCCCACGAACCCTTGCAGAAAACAGGAACTGGGAGACATGTAAGTACAGAGGAAGAAACGAGGCAAGAAAACAAGCAGAAAAACAGAACATCTCCCTGTTACAAGAGCTACTGACGAGATAGCACGTTCTGGAGCTGCTTTATCTGATTTATAAAGCACTTTCCACGTGTAGCCTCCTGGAAGGCTCGGAACAGTCCTGGTACTGGAACGATCAGGTAACCTATCCATTCTACGGAGGAGGAAACTGAGGTTCAGACGGGCTGAGGACAAAGAGAGAGTGTCAGAAGAGATCCTGAAATCCAATATTTCTTACTTTTAATCTGCACCCTTTTCAAAATACCACACTGTAATTTTTGCTCAGTTAATTTTCCTCCACTTAAAAAAAAAATGCTTCTAAGTGAAGGTAGTTGCACCGGAATTCAGAAAATTGTGAAATTCTTCTGTAATTGAATAATACCTATCTGGGTTATACTTAGCTGTGCATTTTACTTCTGATTGCATAAATATTCATAGAGAAACACCTAAGAGGAAATTCAAAGCACTGAGCAGTGTGGTTCTTATTAACACTAATAAGGATCAGGTGGATAAATTCCTATTTAATGCTTTGAAAATCTGTCCCTGACATGTCACCATTCAGGTAACTATAAAATACACCCCTGATTGTTTTGGTTTTGCAGTAAAAAAGAATATGCTTAACTGTCTTAGTCTTACACCACGCAGAAAGATGTTCCCATTTTCAGTAATGCAAATACTCTCAATTAGGTCAAATCTTTAATTTCTTTAAAGTTTACCATCTTCTGAATCTTGGAGCCTCACAAATCTAGAAACTTCCATGTATCCAAGATTAGCACTGTCTCCAAGACCAGGCTGAACACCTATGAGTGAATGAAAAATTGGGGCAGGGTGCAGTGCAGTGTAAGCCATATCATCACTGGGTCATTTGCTGCTCAATCCGAGTGCATTGTTGTCATGCAGGAATACATGCAGGACACTGTTACTGGATCTTCTGAGTTTTTGAGAGAAGCCAGAAATCCATATATTTTTCATAAGAAAGTTTTTAATCTTCAAATGCTGCAATTGAAGATAATTTTTAAAAGTAAAGCAAGGAGGCTCTGGAATTAAGACACCCGCAACTCAAACCTAGTCCCGCCGTATTTCAAAGACCGAACCATTTCTACTTTATCACGATGCCAGTGATCCCCTAAAGTCATACAGCCAAGTGTCAAGTTAAGGACTGAACAGTGTCCATGGGATTTGCAATATGAAGGCACTGGTGATCACAGTTAGAAACATTTAACTGGAGTGATGGTGAGTCAGCAATAAAGTTAGCAAATGTACAAGACTCGTGTAAAGAAAACTGGCTAGGACGGTAGGAAGAGAAAGCAGAGAGGCACGTGGGTTACATAGTGCGGGCGACCATAGGTATTCGATTGTCTGTTAAGAACTTTACAAGGGTTCATTGTTATGATGGCTAAGGTTATAGATAAACATACCGACTGAAAGAACCAAGAACGTTTCTGGAACCATGACTCTAGTATGACTCCACCTAGCTTCAATCTCAGCTACTTAGGAACAGGAACTAGAGAGAATGATGATACTACTCGATCTTCTAATCCATGCCCCACTGAAAACAGAAACGCAGAACTGCTAGGGCCGTCTGTGATGCCGGAGCTCTATCACACACGTTGTGAAGAGGAGGTGAGCAGGTCTTTCTTGGCAGAGGAACCCCGATAAGAGGAAGTATATTTTAGTTAGCATGAGAATGATCGTCGAAGTCAGCTTGGCAATGAATTGAATTATATAAGTCAGGTCTTTTGCTGACTGGTCCTGCTTCTCAAACATCACGCTGGCAGCTTCACAGCATCCAGCCAGTTCCAAGGACTTGGGAAGCCAGCCAGCTCCTATGCACAAGCCCCTCTGCAGACTGAAAGATGCAGTGCCGTCCTCTCCTGGGGCCCCTCTCACCCCTCCACACCAGGGTGCCTGCCAATCTGCTTCATCTCAGGACATTGCCAAGACAGAAAAAAAAAAGGCAACAAAAATCACCACCACCACCAAACAAAAACAAAACCAAAAACAAGCAAGCAAGCAAACAAATGAACAAAAACAAAAAAATTAGGGAAAGACGGAAAAACAACTAAGTTTCTCCTATCTTCCCTGCCCTTTTTTATAGGGGAAAAAAAAGCCCCATTTCAACCAGGAAAGTCTCATAATCTTGTCATCCTTATGATTCTCCCAGAATTTATAATTCAGTATGCAAGGCTTATTTGTTTATCTTTTCCTTTAGTATTTAAACATCTTATAAGTGTATAAAATATAGCAAATGTTATTTAATTATATTGTTAAATCTCTGCTTTGTTAGGATATGTGTTCTGTCCTGTATTAATGATTAACAACAACAATAAAAAAAAACAACCAGATCCACATTATGCAGGTTAAACAAGATCTGAAATGCATTGCAAATCCCCTTTAATGAGATGTACTAAACACCCTGTACACAACCACAAGCTCTCGGCAGGGTTTTCAGACAGCGAGCCGGCAAAGCAGCCCTGACCGAAGAGTGTCAAGCTGGCACTTCCACATTCTCTCACTGAGCTTGGTTTTTTTCCCAACCCTCCTTTATGAATGTGTGATTGACAAATGAAAATGTTTATATCTAAGGTGTATGCCTTGATGTTTTGATATACGTAGGCATTGTGAAATAACCACCACAATCAGGCTAATTAAGATATTCTCGTATACCATTTTCTTTTGTGTGTGTGTGTGGGGGGGGGGTGAAAACACGTAAGATGTATCCTCTTAGCAAATTTCAATTACACCATACAGCATTGTTAACTATAGTCACATTGCTGTACATTAGATCTCCAGAAATTGTCTTTTTTAAAAATGTTATTATTACATTTATTTAGGTGACATTGGTTAGTAGAATTATATAGGTTTCAAGTGACAATTCTATGATACATCATCTATGGGTTGCACTGTGTGCTCACCACCCAGGGTCATTCTCCTTCCATCTCCATCTATTTGACCCCCTGTACCCTCTTCTACCACCTGCTCCCCCTTTATGCTCTGGTTACCACTAAACACAGGTTTTGCTATGAAGTGTTCTTATAGTATGGTGGGCTAAGAATGTAGGTTCTTTGAACTGCAATTCTTGTCGCTTCTTGTATTACCTTGGGCAGGTTACCTAACCTTTTCAAGCCCCAGTGTCTTCATCTGTCAAATGGGGATAATGGTATACATAACTCGTAAGATTATTCTAAAGGTTGAGCTCCTTTATGTAAAAGGTTTAACTGTGCTTGGCACTGACTATGCGTTAAGCATTCACTGATGGTTTTTGTTACTACCACACCAATTTCTGCACCGATTTCCTTACCTTTCCATTTTCAATGGATAAATGCTAGACCTTTTGAAAGTGTCCCATAGATCCCCTCCTTTTCCCCCAATCTCTTTTCTTCCTGTCTTTCAGATTGAATTATATTAATTTATTGCAAGTTCACTTATTCCTCCCTCTGTTATCATGGTCCTGCTAGTGAGCCAACACAGTAAATTTTTAAATTTCAGACACTGTAGTTTTCAGATTTAAAATTTATATTTGTGCTTTCGTAGTGTTTCTTTACATTGTTGAGAACTTCTTTCTATTCATTGCAACAGTCTTTACCTCATTTAGCATAGTGATAATAGCTTCTCTAAAATCTTTGATTATTCTAATATCTCAACTTAGAGTTAGAGTTTATTGGTTGTCTTTTTACTTAAGAAATGGCCACATTTTCCTTATTCTTTGTATGTCGGCTAATTTTGGATTATATCTTTGACCGTTTGATTATTATCTTGTGAAACTCTGAGTAGGTCCTGGGAGAATGTTGATTCTTTTGTTTTAAGAGCATGAATGTGCTCAGTTTCAGACTGTAGGTTCTATCTTACCTCTCGTGGGTAGTGGTCCTAATGTCAGTTTAGGTTTCAAAACCTTTGCAATGCTACTTTGGTACTTACCCACGTGTGAGCCACTCAGGGGCTAGTTTGGGAATTGGACAGTGGTTTACAAGGGCTGTCAGAAAGTATCCAGCCATGTAACCGTTGTCGTTATATTGACAATGGCTGGATTTTTTCCAGACAGCCCTCGTATATAGTAGTGTTATTCTCAAAGCCTTTGCTATGTTCCTTGTGTTCTGTTTCAGGCATGTAGAGCTCAGGTGTGAGCCCAGAATGTTTGCCAGTTCATACCCAGAATTAGGGAATCCCCTTTTCCAATGTCTTCCTTTCTGGGGTCCCATCACACTACACCTCTTAGCAATCTTTTCTATCTATCCGTTGGCTGAAGAAAATAGTTTCTCTCAAGACTGCATCTGCGGCTTCCTGACTAGGGCCTGCCTATGAGTCAAAGCAGCTGTCGTTAGTGTTAGTGTAGTTTATATGTGGCCCAAGACAATTTTTCTTCTTCCAGTGCAGTCTAGGGAAGCCAAAAAGTTGCACACCCCAGTTCCAAAGGTTGAGATCCTCTAGATCAGGGGTCCCCAACCCCAGGGGCCACGGACTGGTACTGGTCGGTGGCCTGTTAGGAACTGGGCCACACAACAGGAGGTGAGCTGCAAGCAAGTAAGTGAAGCCTCGTGTGTTTACAGCCGCTTCCCACCACTCACATGACTGCCTGAGCTCCGCCTCCTGTCAGATCAGCAGCGGCATTAGATAGGAGCGTGACCCCTACTGTGAACTGCGCATGTGAGGGATCTAGGGGTCACAGAGGGATCTAGATGGGAAACAAGCTTAGGGCTCCCACTGCTTCTGCACTATGGTGAGTTGTATAATGATTTCATTATACATTACAATGGAATAATGATAGAAACGAAGTGCACCATAAATGTACTGTGCTTGAATCATCCTGAAACCATTCCCAACCTCATGCCCCCCAGGTCTGTGGAAGAACTGTTATCCACAAAACCAGTCCCCGGTGCCGAAAACGTTGAAGACCCTGCTCTAAGTAAGACGTAGCTGTGCTTGGCGCCGAGTAAGCATTCGGTAACTGTTTGCTGTTGTTACTACAACTATCCTTTCTGAATAATTTTTACTTTCAGTTTTATTTCCTCTTTATTTACTGGATATTTAAATATAAATTTTTAAATTTCTAATATTTAAGAACTTTTTGGTCTTCTTTTAATTGTTTATGCGTAGTTTTAGTAGATAGGATCAGATGTTACAACAGATCAAATATTGAAAATCCAAAAGACTCTGTGAAAGTCCTTTGCGTGGCCGAATATATGATAGTATTTTGCAATTATTTAATGATAATTAAAAATGCAAAAAGATTTATATAAATGTATATGTTTTGCTAATTTAAGCTAATTTCATAGACTGTATGAGGTTGGACAATTAATATCTTGAACTCATCCTAGAAAAATTTGCCAAATATCACTATGATTACTAAAGTGCTCCCCTTGGGAAGCTAATGCACCACACCAGCACCTAGTCCACCCTGCAAAGCAATTTTGGAACTCTTTTTCTGGAATGGCCTTCAAAGCTGTCATCATACCTTACTGAGTTGTTTGTACAGTGCTGCCAATGTAAGTGCACGGTGGCTACAATGACAGCTCTGATGGCCATTCCAGAAAAAGAGTTCCAAAATTGCTTTGAAGGGTGGACTAGGCACTGGTGTCAGTGCATAGCTTCCCAAGGGGAGGACTTTGAAGGTGACCATAGTGATATTCAGCAATGAGGTATGCAGCACTTTTTCTAGGATGAGTTCACAAAATTAACTGTCCAACCTGGTACTCTCAAGATCCATCCATGTTATCGCAAATGGCAGTATTTTCTATTTTTCATGGCCAAGTACTATTCCATGGTGTGTGTGTATATTTATCACAGAGTCTTTATCCAGTCATCTGTCTGTGGGCCTTAGGGTATTTCCATGTCTTGACTATTGTAACTAATGCTTCAATGAACATAGGGGTAGCTGTCTCTTTAACATACAGAATGTGGGCCAGTCAGAATTAACCCTTTTGCTGTGACATTCAGATATATTTGAATGACTATTTCCATCCACTGACCCCAGCATTCAAGTTTACCCCATGAGCTCAAAAAAACTTTTCCCTCTACTATATGTACATTTTTCTGGTGTTTTTTTTTTTTTTTTTTGAGTGTGTGTTTTTCAAGAATGAGTAACAAAAGGAAAATTTTTATACTTTAATGTAATAATTTATTTTAATAATATGTACCATCTTAACTGTATTTACTTAAAAATATAAATACTGTAATTATTGTAAAATTATTATTCAGTGACACTGTTTCAAGGACTTTTCTCCATTTACATGAGTTTTAAGTACATTTTCCTATGGCTTGCGCTTTCAAAAACAAAGATGTTGTGTATGCCATATTGTGTAGCATTTATAATACACTTTTCATATCACCAATGCCAGTAGATTCTAATTTGCCTATACTTAATATCTGATGGATGCCACTTAGTCTGTTTTGAGTATTTTTTACTAACATTCAATATAATGGCAAATTTATTACCGTATAACAAAAATTTTAAATAGAAATAATATCATTTATACATAAAAGAGCTCCAAATGTTATTACCAAATGAATAAAATAGTCAAAATGTCGACGCTTTATTTTTTGTGGCTTTTGGACACATTTTGAGAAAACACTTGGAGTCAATTAATGCAGTGGGCGGGTGAAAAGACTGGACCCCTCCCCCTGTGAGCCACCCACTGCTCTAGTACAACTGCCTATAAAACTGTTATTAACACTTACTCCCTTCCTAGTTCCCGTGGTGGTCTCTCTTCCAGCACGTAAGGCCTTTGAAGGTAGGGTGAGTGTTGTTTGTTTTGCTTTTTTAATTTATTTGTATTTCCCCAGCACCTGGCACTATGTCTTCCACACAGGAGACGAAACAGTCAGGATGGGTAAATAGAGGAACACGTGCTCAGCCGCTCACTCAGTTATAACCCTCTCCGTATATTATAAGTCTTTGCTCCATAAATGTCCCTCTTTCCTGCATCGTAAACTTCTGTCATCTAGATCTTTACGTAACCTTAGTGCTCCATAGCCATGTGTACACTTTCCATAAACCCCTGACCCAAAAGAAGAGGAAGGAAGGGGAGAAGGAGGAAGAGAAGGCGAAGACACTGCTATCAAAACTTGGCTCCAGGTTTCCAGCTGTTTCCTTCCTTCTTCTCACAGCCAAACTGTCTGGAAAACTAGTCAAGTTTTGCTACTTCCCCTTTCTCAACTTGCAGTCACTCGTCAACTTTCACAATATGGTTTCCCTGGGTCAAACCTTTAGCTCCAACTACAATTTACAGGGAATACAGATGACAGAAGAACGTCCTGGAATACAGCAGACGGATGCCGTCAGCGAAATCCAGCACGTGAGAGCACGGAATGGAGAGACAGAGAAGTCAAAATGGAGTTGTATTCATCTCAGGTAGTGGACCTTTCTTGGATTCAAACATTTGTTTAAAAAACAATTTATGACATTTATACCAAATGGCAATTATATGAATTAGCACTCGCTGGTATTTGACAATATAAAGAAATTATTATTCACTGATTTTAGGGACAATGATGGTATGTTAATCATGTATTTTTTAAATGATCTCAGCCTTTAGTGATACATGCTGAGATATCATAGTCCAAACTGATGTCACAGGCAAAGAGACTACTTTCATTCCCCAGGATGCTGTTGCGGCCCAGGGAGCAGATTGGAGATTCAGAAGTAGAAGGGAATCCAAGATGAGCAAAAAGTCAAAGAGACTATCTTGCAAACGTCAGTGAAAGTGTGTGCTGTCTCCTTCTTAGGAGCCTCCAGGACCTGCATGGCAATGGGGGTGACTGCCCAGGCAGCAGCCCGGGCCCACAGCGGACTTGTCTCTGATGTCCCTGGATATTCCACAAGGATCTGAGTGCCTTCCATGTGCTCAGAATATTATCCTAGTTCTGCTTCTCATTTCACTTTATACCGATTGTTCTTAACCTTTTCGGGGTCATGAACTCCTCTGGGAATCCAATGAAAGGCATGGACCATTTCCCAGGGTAAAATGCCCATAAACACCTATGCACAAAATTTGGCATGCCATTTATTTTACTGCATTGGAAATTTACTTCAAATATGCAGACTATAAAACAATTTTCATGTTGCAATTTAAAAAATAATAGCCATTTTTGACTCTATGCAAAAATTAAAGAACACAAATTATATATGCAAAATAAAAAGCAACCTAATAGTTTTCACAAGGAAACCTTGATGCTGTATTTAGCTTGATAGCAGTGCTGTAATTGTGCTGTGGCTCCTGATTTTGTATGTTTGTGTCATCTGTGGATCCTCCATTGATCTTGAATTTCTGTTTAGTTAGTAACAAGTGCTGAAAGTCTTGCTCCTAAAGATATGCTGCAAGAAAGGAATCACTCCGTTGAAGGTGTCACGAGCCGGGTTTCCTGGACAGTGGAATCGAAGATGTTTAGCACACAGTATGTTCACTTGGGAGCACTGTTGGGATCAACGCTGTGGAAAGGCAGGGAGCACGGCAGGATGGGCAGAGAAAAAGGCTGACCACAGTCATTCGATCCTGAAGGGGCATCTGGACTGCACATGATGGTGTCCATTCCATCACGAAACACAAAAATTCTCCAGGTCTCCTTGCACTGAATTCTTGTCCCATCATTTCCTGTGTGCCCAAGTAAAGTACACACTACCATCATTGGGCAAGCTTTGCAATCTTTCTAATGTGACTGCAGAGAAAAGGCTAGCACTCCATCACTCTTGCCTGCAGCCCACAGACACTTCCCCAGCACTAAGTGTTTCACATTGAAACCCACCTGCAATCCCTTCTCCGAGAGAGGCTGGTGAGTATCCTCAGCCAGTGTTGTCAGAGTTCCTTCAGACTCTTCAACCGAGATATTTGCCTCGTATATATAGTAGACTCTCCATTAACCAGAACTCAAGAAACCAGCCCTCTAAAGCAACTGGCAAAAAAAATTTTTTTTTGAAGAAATAATACTTTAAATAAAAATTAAAATAAAATCTCAGCATGCTATGCATCTGCACATCATGCAAAACCTGACTTTCCCCATAAAGTCTCTACCCCTACTGTAATAGTTTTAAGTGTGCATGTGTATGGTTTTTTCTAAGTTACTTGACGTTTAAAAAATTATGTTAGTG
Organism: Lyroderma lyra; assembly: GCA_004026885.1. Classification (NCBI taxonomy): domain Eukaryota; kingdom Metazoa; phylum Chordata; class Mammalia; order Chiroptera; family Megadermatidae; genus Lyroderma; species Lyroderma lyra. The sequence goes on from PVJL010001442.1 coordinate 199,696, forward strand.
AAGTTCATGGAGTTGAAAAGTTTGACGCCCATTTAACTAAAATTGCTCACTGCATTCACAAAGCTGTTTTTATAATAAAACTGTGTTACACTAAGTTCAGTTTGTCTTTGTCTTAATTTGCTTTTAATTACTGTATTTTAATATTAGTATCAAGGTGGAGGTGGGTGGGGGAGAAGGGACAGGGACACAAATATATGGTGATGAAAAGAGAACTGACTCTGGGTGATGAACACATAATAAAACACATAGATGATATATTGTAGAATTGTACAGCTGGAACCTATGTAATTTTTACTAATCAATGTCACCCCTATAAATTTAACAATAAAAAATAATCTTGCACTTTAAACATAAAAAAATATTAGTATCAAGGCAACAGAGTTTATGGAGTGGTATGGTATGGGACGGGGCATAGTTAGACCTATTTTTAATAGTAACTCTCAAGTAACCAGAAACTACATTTATCTGGCATCTCCCAATCCCCACAGGTGCCATTTAACTGAGTCTACTGTATGTCAAAATGTTCCACCAAGTAAGCTGGTTAAATACTCTGAGAGCAAGATTCCCTTCTTACTCGGAGGAAATGAAATGTCCATTTAATGGCTACCTGCTTTCAAGCCTTCATCTCAGGAATACCTGTGAACTTCCTAAGCAGTTCAGAAGAACTTCAGGTTCTCAGAAGAACAGAGAAAATCTTTATATTGTTTCTCCATTTATGAACTAAATGTCTGGAAAAGACAGTGATGTAAACCCGGAGCTCTAAGATCCTGACTCTCATGTCAGATAAATAGGAAAATTCTTCCCTAAACCAACAAAATCTGGCTCATTCTGGAGCATTGCAGATTCTTTATTTGTAGACTATCAAGATAATTCATCACCAAAAACTTAGAGGTTTTTAATGGAATCTTTTTTAGGTGGCATCAGTATGCACATAACAGAAGAACACCAGACTCATTGGGTGCTCTGAGAATGATCACGTTTTCTCCAGTGACACTCTAAAGGGAATTAGCGAAATATCAGTGGTTCTTGGTAGGTCACATCTTTGATGAAGGGACCATGTCAATTTTCTTCCTCTGCTTCTGTGACCATTTCCAGAGCACTTAATGTTTTCACTATTTTTCACTCCTTTTCTTTGGACACAAGGAAACCGTTTCTGTTAATAACAACAACAAAGCTAATAATTATCGAGGTCCTTCCATATGCCACACACAATTCTAGTTGTTTGTTTGTATTATCTCCATTAATTCTCACAATAACTCAATGGCATGAGAACTACTATGATTTCCATTTTACAGATTTCTATTTTTACAGATGAGAAAATTGATACCAAGCGATGTTAAACAGTTTAACAAGTGGGAAGTTGAGATTCAAAAACATGCCACTGCTCAACTGCAGTCTGCCGTCCACTACACAGTGTTTCAAGCACCTTTTGGAGACAAATGTTAGTTTGGGAGTCATTCCAATGTTTTAAAATTGAGCCTTGCCCTCATCAAAGAATTCTACCTTGCCTGATGTGCTTTCAAGGCGACACACACAGGCTGCTTCTTTGTTTTCTTGGGCTTCATGCTTCCGTAGACAGGACGTGGCCACAGAGCAGCACTGGGGTTCATGTTCATGTTCAACAACAGAAGTAGAACCAAAAGTAGCTGAGCCGTGTTTTACTATCATTGACATCTTTCAATTAAGTCCAGAGCCAAGATAAACAAAGCCAAGTTTCTGGGATCTTTTATTTAATCTCTCTATGTGGGAAACTATTCTTGATATCACAGTGTGGCGATAATGACAAATACACATTGCTTGAAGATGTACATTTATACCTGTTGAAGTGTGCGTTAATTATTCTTTGCTCATCCCCTTCTCTTTCTAGATTGGGTCCCCAACCCCTGGGCCATAGACCCTGTTAGGAACCGGGCTGCACTGCAGGAGCTGAGTGGCGGGCAGTAAGCAAGCGAAGCTTCGTCTGTACTTACAGCTGCTCCCCATCACTCTCATGACCACCTGAGCTCCGCCTCCTGTCAGATCACGGGCTGCATTCCATTCTCATAGGAGCACGAACTCTACTGTGAACTGCGCTTGTGAGGGATCTAGGTTGCACGCTCCTCATGAAAATCTAATCCCTGATGAGCTGAGGTGGAGCTGAGGCGTTGATGTCAGTGCTGGGGAGTGGTTGCAAATACAGATTAATATTAGCAGAGAGGTTTGACTGCACAGAGACCATAATAAATCAATTGGCTGCAGACTCATCAAAATCCTGTCAGTGCGTGGCAAGTGACAATTAAGCTGCATCTGGTGACAGGATTTATAGTGGCAATTGAGTTGTATAACTATTTCATTATATACTACAATGTAATTATAATAATAATAATAATAATAATAATAATAGTAATAGAAGTGCACAATAAATGTAATGCACTTAAATCATCCCGAAACCATCCACCTCCCGCACCAGTGCATGGAAAAATTGTCTTCCACGAAACGGGTCCCTGGTACCAAAAAGGTTGGCTCTGGATCCATTCTGTTATTCTCCTCCACTCTCTTTTGACTCAGGAGGCTGATCTTTTCAGAGTCATCACCCACGCTCCCATGCCTACAGGCTTCAATTGACTCAATTGAATAGAAGCACCAGGAGGATGGTCAGGTGGCTGAAGGAGACAGAGGTCAGGGCATTTGTTCCTGACTACCTCCTGCTTGGTGCTATGGGTCCCTCCAGGACCACAGCTCCTCCTCAGTAGTCCTTTTCCACTGTGCCAGCACACATCCCAGGGTTGTCACCATTCATTACTGGTTTCCTCAACCATATGTACATCTGTGTAAACAGCTCCTTTATTAAATGCACTTCAGTGGTATCTTCTGAGGGGAATTCTAGCTTCTGCTGGGACTCTCACAGGTCCAGATTAAAAGAGGACAAAGAAATGCTTGAGATGTAAGAGAAAAATAAATAAATTTTTAAATGGAGGAAGAAAAGAAAATCACCATTTGGGGAGCCTAATTCATAACCCCCTTAAAGCCCACTTTTGTGAGGTCCTGCTCCATCCAGTCTTGCTGAGTGATCCTGACCCTTTCTCATGATTTCAAATGTCATCTGTAATCCTGTACTAAAAGTGTGGGCCTTGGACTGGCAGCCTTAGCATCACTTGAGATCTTGTTAGAAATGCAGTATCTCAGGTTCACTCTAGATGTACTGAATCATGTTCTATACTTTAAAATGTCTTGCAACACCTAGATAATGTATTGTAGAATTGAACACTTGGAACCTATGTAATCTTTTTCTCTCTGTTTTTTATTGTTAAATTAATTGGGATAATATTAGTGAGTAAAAATTACATAGGTTCCAGGTGTACAATTCTAAAACATATCATCTATGTGTTATGTTTTGAGTTCATCACTCACAGTCAGCTCTCTTTCCATATATTTGAGACCTTGTCCCTCCTCTCCCACTCTGCTTCCCTCATACCCTCAGATAATGACTAACCACTGAACTACTGATTGTCCATCAGTTTTTGTTTCTTTGTTGCTTTCAGCTTTGTTTTCCAAATATGAATGAAATCATATGGTTCTTGGTTTTTTCTGTCTGGCTTATTTCACTATGCACGATGGTCTCAAGCCTATGTAATTTTTACTAACGAATGTCACCCTATAAATTTAACAATAAAAAAGTCTTGTTATTCATATATACATAAAAATTTGAAAAACACTAGACAAATATGATGAGTCTAAATTTTATATCTTTAGTCCAGTGGTTCTCAACCAAGGGCAATTTTTGCCACTTGGGGGACATTTGTTAATGTTTGGAGACATTTCTAGATGTCAAAACTGGGAGGTGTTATTAGCATCTAGTAGGCAGACACCGGGGGTGCTGCTAAACATCCTACAATGTACCAGCCAGTCCTCTACAATAGAGACTTACCCAGCCCCAGATGTGAGCCATGTCAAGGTCCAGAAACCCTACTTTTAGCCCTACCTCCTAAGCCCCTGATCTATACTTTTGACTGCCTGAAAGGTATCTCCCTTTTGATATCTAGAGATAAATGAAAATCACTTTCTTTTCCAATTTCCATCATCATTCTCAGGCCTAAGCCAGCCTCTAAGCCTCTACTACTTCTCTCCTAAGCTAGAAAACTGAAAGCCATCCTGAATGTTTCCCTTTACCTCCTTCAATTGCCCACAACATCTTGTCACTTTTATCACACCTTCTCTGATACCACCTTCACACACACCTCCATCATTCTTGCCTCACCTGCTGCTGTAGCCTTTTAGCTGGGTGCTCTGCTCTTGGTTCTCACTAGGTGAGTCCACTTCCCACAGTGATACCTAAGTGACTTCTCTAGGGAGAAATGTAATCCTCATTTTCCTGCCTAAAATGTTATTCTGATCCCCAACACTTGGTGTTGAAGTTACAACATGGCATTCCCTAGATATCAATTTGCTTCACATAGTGTTTTTTAGATTGGAAATTTTACATGTAATTCCACTTTTTCAGCTTCTCTTAAAAAATCAGAAGATGAATCAATGCTGAGCTCAGTCAGAATCTCATAAATTGCTTCTGTTATTCTCTTTTGATGGGCCGTGAGTGCTTCAGTGTGGCCATTCCCATCCTATTTGAACACTTTTTAAAAAATGTTTTGCCCTGACCCCATAAGCACATTGGCTTACAGAAGAATATCTAAGAGCCTCCAATGTGACTCGTAAAGCTGGTAACTCAAACTGGTCCATCTCATCCTCCTCTACCCCCCACCACACAGCCATCTAAACAACAACAGCAAACAGACAAACTACACTTTTATGAATATTCAAACAGATACAGTATCTCACAAAATTGGCTGTTATTTTCTTTCACATATTTGCCAAATATTCACTCAACTCCTATGATATGCCAGGCATGGTTCTAGCATAGGAGCTGCAGAAGAAGGGAGTGCAAAGACACGGCCGGTGCCTTCTCTCATGGGACTCAGCTTTTGGTAGGAGAGACAAAAAATAACAAATGTGTGTCAGATGGTGCGGAGTGTCGTGCAGACGAATGAACGAGGGTCGGGATGAGGATGGAGCACAGGTGGTAGGGAGGGAGGTGCTGCTTTATACAGGGCAGGCCTCTCTGATAACACCTGTCAGAGAGCTAAAGCGAATGGGAAGGAGCAGGTGGGAAGGCCTGGAGGTCCGAACGTGCTTCAGCTATCTGCAGATCTACAAGGTCAGGGTTGCTGAAGCGAGGTAAGCAACAGGGAGAGAGGAAGGAAATGCGACCAGAGGACCAGCTAGAGAATCAGATTATGTGGCACTTTGCAGCTACGATGGGGACTTTTTATTTTACCAAGAGTGAAATAACCATTGCAGGGTTTGGAGCAGAATCCTAGCATGACTCCTTTAGCTTTATTTTTATCTTCATTTATTGGGGTGACACTGGCCAGCAAAATTACATCGGTTCCAGGTGTACAGTTCTTTATCGTGTACGTGTTGCATTGTATTCCCACCACCCAGAGCCATTTCTTTTTCCATCACCATGTATTTGAATTCCCCTCCCCGCTTCCCCACCCCATCCCCCTTCCCTCTGGCACCTGCTAAATTATTGTCTGAATGGCATGGCTCCTTTTGAAAGGATCACTGTAGAGGCTGTGTGGAAAAGGAACTTTAGAGTGGCAAGGACAGATGCAGCGAGGCCAATTAGGAGCTATTACAATAGTCTATTATATTATTAAAAATATACATGCCATCAATGGCATATTTGAGTATTTTATATGTTTTAAATCATATGTGTCCTATGATATTGACTGAAGACATAGCACAAATCATACCAGAAGAACAATTAATTACATATTGCGGAGACTTGATAGGAGAATCTATGCCAAGAATTGATATTTATTATCATAACATTAACTAAAAACTCATGCCATCACAAAAATTGTTTTTTGCCTTTGAGACATTCAGCCTTCCTTTCCTAAATACTATCAAAATGATATCCTGTCTCAGACTCACTTTGGGTGGGGTGGAAGGTGACCCCTGAAACAGGATTGGCCATGAGTTGGAAATGGTTGAAGTGGGGAGCCAGTTACCTGGGTCGTTCATTCTATACTATTCCATTTGTGTATATTCTGAAATTTTCCATAGAAGTTTTTCAATCAGCATTTAAGGCATTACTAATATTAACATTTCAATAAAGATTGTTCAAAAACTGATTTACATGCATATTTTCCTAGTCCCATACTTATTTCTGCATGTAAAATTTAAGCTATATTTGATATATTTGATTAACACATAATAATGGAAAAAAACCTCTAAGAAGGACTATAAAATATATTAGGAGGATTTACAAAACCTGCAAGTAGAACACTAAAGTAGAATACCTGATAGCAATTCTCCTGCCTATTTTTCAGACATAGTAATTTTAATCCTTATCATAGTAGCTTTTAAGGCGGCTAAATACTTATTCCCATTAAGGCCAGCTAGATATAGTATCCTAAATGTACTTAATAAATTGCACCTTCCTTGAAAAGAAAAGGTGATGGATTGAAAAATGTTTAGCTCAACCATGCATAATTGATAGGTTCCCTAGTGCAAATAAGTGTCTAATAAATAATTAAATTTAATCTCATTATAAGAGTTTTCATAATGGGATAATTTAATTAAATGAAAGCCAAAAGGGTTTCTAAGGGTTGAAAGATGCTAATGTTGCTATATTTGGCTAATGGTCTGGGGACACTAAAGTGAAGAAAGTAATTCACATGGGTGCATGCATTATTTAATGAATCCCTCTGAGATGGAAGAAAGGACAGATCAATGATAACTTGTCATTTTATCATTGCTTACAAGGCACATTTAAACAACCTAGGATATGTGAAAGGTAGAAAACATGCAAAAAACTAACAATTCCTTTAAAAGACAAAGTAGCTACACTCATAATATTGCACTGGAAGTTTTTATTAACATACACATTTTCTGTGTGCCTTTATTTCTACCTTTTATCTACTATTAAAATGGAGATAAATAAAATCTCATAAGCTGATGTACAGTCAGGTCAGATCTGGCTCTAAGTGAAAGTAATAATGGCGACAGCATGTGTATCTGATACTGAAAAATTGATAGCTGAGTCATGAGGGACCCATTAACAAGCTTTTTGAGTAGGCAGAGTTTTGTGCTTCAAGTCTCCAGAAGCACTTAGCCAGACTAGAATAGTAAAATTGTGGTCTAAGTAGTTATCTGTTACAGGTGATCAGCTAGGAATTAATATGAATGGACAAAAGCATCACTGGTCCATCAGATAGTATTTTTAAGGGAGTCATTTTGCAAAAGACAAAGGTGCAAACACCACAAAATTTGAGCCAGGTGGTTCGGGCAGATTCTTTCCCTACCGATATCATGGCAAATAGCAATTGGTAGACCAGGCATACTCTAATTTCTTTTTTCTTTTAAGTTAAATGTAACTTCAGTTGGTGACTACATCCAAATTTGCATTCAGAACACGACAGAACCAAGTCATTGGCCTCAGAGTGCTAGGTCTGTATTTGGGATAAATGGTTCATCCCTTGAAACCTGAATCATGGGGCTCCCCAAGACTCAGGGAAGAGGCACCGTGTTTATAGGGAACTGCTTGTTCCCATGAGGGACAAGGAGATAGATGAGCAGTGGTCCCTATTTCCCTCCCCCAGGGTCATCAATCCATCCCTTTAGGGTTGGTGCTATTGCAATGAATCTCCATGAAACTTTAAAACATCTTTCCTCTGGATGGGCATTTATCATAGAAATATGAAAAGTAATATCTACATAGCTATCGAGCCCCACCACTTCATTTTAAATGAGGAAACTGAAGGCCCAGAACAGTGACTTGCTCAAGGCCATCCAACTGTTTAGTGGCAGAACTCACTCGAAAACCCAGCTTTTCTGAGTGCTGTCTAGGGGGTTTGTTGGTTTGCTTGCTTGCTTTTACTATGTCAACTTGCTAAAAGAAATTTTTTGAAATGATGTTGACATAAAGTGTTTCTTACAATTGCTACCCATCACGACCAGCGCAAGTGTGTGTGTGTGGTGGGGAGGGGCAGTTGGCGGATGCAAAAGTCCCAAAAGGCAAAGGAAATCGATGACACAGTCCTCGGAAGGGCTGTTTGATGGTGGCAGCCGTCAACCGCAGGTTTCACGCATCCAGAGAGCTGGCTTCATCCAGCTCTTTCCTCCCTTCTCGCTAACCTTCAGTTAAGACAGATGGGATGTCAGAAAGGTACCTGAGACTGACCCGACGTGCTCCCCGCAGCGGCTGCCGCTGCACCTGCAAAACGAACAATGGGTTGTGTTGTCTGTGTGCATGCGTGTGAGCAAAGGGTGAGGGGGGAAGGGTTGACGTGGGGCAAAGGGTATCCCAAGATTTGAGAAGTGGTGCCATCAATATTCTAGGTGGGTGGTTTGGGGACAAGTGATTACCTGGAACTATCCATTCTTAAAGGAGATAAAAATTTTGGGCAGTGGTCAGGTACCCCTTTTCAGGTATTTTTAATCTGAATGTCTGGTGTCACTTAATGCAAAGATGAGAGTTCTAGACCTATATTATATGGCATAATTTATTATGCCATAAACCTCCTTTCTTTGGAATGACTCAAAAAAAAAAAAAAGAGGTTATTTTGCTTTGATCAGGAAGCTTATCAGTTTTACTTTGTTTATTGGACGGGGAAGTCAGTGATAATCTGGTGATGTTTCCTGGGGAAGGGCAGATGTATGTGACAACTTGTCTAAGCTATTCTCCCTCTGGAGACACCAAGGGCTTTTATCCTCCAGGACTGCCGTCTCCTCTAAAACTATGACAGTATCGATTCCTGGTCCTTGGTGATGGGACTGGCATCCAGGTGGCAGGATATCTACTTCGGTTGATTCTCAGGCATAGTAAGGACCAGGCCCCCTTGGCAGCCACACTCCCAGTGGGTCATGATCAGGGTTTTGCCTTTGACTGCGGTGCTCAGTGCGTTCTCAGGGAAAGGAACTTAGACACAGACACCACCCTTGTTAGAAACAATGCCGCGTAAGTGTGACTGTTTTATTCTACATGAAGACTCTAAACTCAGAGACCTGCAGACACATATCCAAGATCACAAAAACAAATGGCACAATGAGGACCTAAATCCTTTTTTAAAAAATGTCAAGTATGTGTTTTCTCCTTCACTATAAGATGCTATTAAATACTGTCCCTCAGAAAAGCACTATATTTTCATATTGTTGGGATTGGGGGGGGGTGAGGATGGGGGACGGGGGTGTCATGCTATCTATCCAGAGTTTAGAGCTCTCATAGGACAAAACTAGATTAACAAAAGTATTCTTAAAGACTGGATTCAAATAGTGACAACAGCATACTGTCTTAAACATTTGAAGTATTTCACCCCAATAACAACAGTACATACAGGATTGACACTCACTTCAATGTCCCCAGTAGAAAGTGGATTTCATTAATGTCCTTGAAATGTTTTCATCTTTATGTTCTCTGATCTGTCCCATTCTAATAGCATATGATTTGGTTTCATTCTTCCAATTTTCAAGAGAAATCCATAATTAAATTGATTTTATTTCTTTAAGATAGCCAAATAATAGTAATAATTTTCAACAAATGTATAATAATAGTTCATGTCTTTCTTGTTTAGTGAGTCCATGTTTTTTATGTTGCAGATTGTACCTCTGCATATAGGATCAGTGGTCAATGACAGACAAGGTAAGGAAAGGGACACATGACTCTTTCCTTTTGTGATTTCATTTAATGTGATTCTAATATACAAGACCTCTGTTTTTAAATGTCTAATGGAATGAATTTTACCCTATATATCCATTGTTTTTTATAAATAGCTAACAGAAAACTATAGAAGATTCTTGATTCAAAGGCACACATTCCCAAAAATGTATTAAACATTAATTAATTAAATAATGTAAGTAAAACCTGAAAATAATGGAGTAGATACAGGTCTTGGCGAACAGGTTAGGATCACATTCTAGCCAGGAGGACTGGTTTTGCTTTGCTCCCTTGTCTTTTGCTAACGCTTCTGTTTCTTTTGTAACCTTAGGCTGATGTTAGACAACCACCTCATATGCTTAGAACGATGGTCTCCTACTTATAGAAGCGCCAAGTCTCCTGCTACTTTCAAATATAAAACAAGAAGTTTGGTGAAAGTATCTAAAAGACACCCATCACCTGCCACAGGTGCTTTCCGGGTACCACTCATTCCAGGCCCAAGGACTTTTCAGTAACAGAATGTCGCCAGGGGAATGCAGTTTTGGGGAGTCCTATAAGCAATCAGATTGTCTGCAGCCATTATAACCAGAGCCACGATCGGTCGTTAACGTTGTCACTACTACAACATACGTCCTCACAGGTCAAAATGCAGTGGTTCAGGTAGTACTGATGATTTATAAAGAAGGCATAATTGTTGTTTCTAATATGAAAATTCTAATGTTGCACACTTGAAATGTCCTCAAATGCTTTGCCTAGAAAGAATCTTGGGTCTCCACATCCATGAACATACATCTTATATCTTATATTTATATGAAGATCTAAGTTCCCCAAATCCATGATTCACTTTAATAAAATGTGAAGTCCGTTCAAATAAAAACAGATTAGAGACAGCTCTGTTCTGGCTGGGATATTTACCTCAGTAAGATGGCAGGACCGGTGTCGTCTTATCTGCTCAGTTGGAGAAGTGGACATTTGCTGTCTGTGCATTTTCTCCCTCTGCTCTGCTAGTTCCCTTTGAACTTTCTGCCTGCTAAGTGTTCTCATTTTAATTAGCATAGGTGAGAAGGCTTCTGTGACTGTCGGGTGTCTGTTGTGACCCTGGCCTGACGGACAGTGTCCTGTGGCCCGCTGGGTGCCCGTGCCTTCTTAGATTCGTAACTGGGAGCAGTGACATCAGGCTTCCAGTACAAACCATCACCAAAACTCCCCGAGAAAATGCCCCAGAACGCCAAAGAGAAACAAAAGAGCTTCCTGAGTCACTTGCTATGTTGATTCTAGGACGATGTACACTTTAAAAGATTTCTTAAACAGGGAGAGGTTAAGAAGGCAAACAATAAAATTTGAAACAGTGAAATGTAATTTATAAAAGTAAAATTCAAATGAATACTACAAATCTAAAAAGATTGTTGTTCTTATTTTTTCAATAAGGCTACAGAGTTGTCAAATTCCTTTTAACTATTACATGTTCTGAAATGTGATTAAGTAGCCCTCCCACAACACACGCACAATGGGAGAAGTGTCTTCTGTGTACAACGGATTAGTGGGCAAGCTCATCTCAGATCCGGAGTATCTAGTTACCTGACTCCTTTCCAGATTTGAATATTCTCAGACCATAGCAACCTATCTTCTTCAAAAAGTGAGCTCTCTACTAAACCCTTAATTTATTCGTGCATGTCCATGTGTGGATGTATGTGCACGTGTGGATATATGTATGTGGGGGGATGTGTGCATGTGCGTGTGTGGGTGTGTGCATGTGTGTGGGTGTGTTTGCATGTCAGTGTGCATGCATGTGTGTACAAGTGCATATGTGTGTGTATGTGTGCTGGTATGGATGTGTGTGTGGATGTGCATACGTGCGTATGGATGTGCATGGATGTGGATGTGTGTGTGTATGTGGATGTGGATGTGTGTAGGTGTGTGCATGTGTGTGGCTGTGTGCATGTGTGTGGATGGATGTGTTTGTATGTCAGTGTGCATGCATGTTTGGATGTGTGCACAAATATGTGTGTGTGTGTGAACGTGCACAGGTGTGGATGTGTGTGTGGATATGTGCATGCATGTGTGTGGATGTGTGTGTATGCAGGTGGATGTGCACGCATGTGGATGTGTGTGCATATGGATGTGTGTGTGAATGGGGATGTGTGTGCGTGTGGGTATGTGTGTGTATGTGCGTGCATATGGATGTGTGTGCATATGGATGTGTGTGTGAATGGGGATGTGTGTGTGTGTGGGTATGTGTGTGTATGTGCGTGCATATGGATGTGTGTGCATATGGATGTGTGTCCATGTGTGTGTGTGTGCGCGTATGGATGTGTGTGCACGTGAATGTGTGTGCATACGGATGTGTGTGTGCACATTTGTGTGTGAGTGCATGCGTGTGAGTGTTGGTGAAAGTACTTGTTGCTTCAGTGTCAATGGAATCCTGTCTCAGGATTCTTGCCCTGCACAAGCATACTTTCTGGAACAGGCAGGGAGAAGAACACTATTCCAGGGAGCAAGCAGACTGAAAATGACGGGCAAAGACTCCAGAAGGGAAGTTCTGATATAACCTCAGCTTCCGGCTGGATGCCAGAGGCCTGGAGGGCAGACAGGGTGGAAAGGTCCTGGTTAAAGCCATAGAGACCATGAGGCTGAACTTGACATGATACTACTTCATATTTATTTTTGCTGGGATGTCTGGAGTAAGGGAGTGAGACTAAGGAAGGAAATATGATATAATCTATTCTGCTTGATATTTTATAATGTGCAATAATAACAAGAGTATGCATTTATAAGTTGATCAAATACCTCAGTACAGTTTAAACTGCTGTAAGTAATTTCCTTATTTAATCACAGGATGCAAAACATAGCTCTTAACAATGTGTTTCTGTAGCTTTTAAGAGAATTTTTAATTGCAATATGTTCATTAGCACAGGGAGACATTAACAAGAAAAACAGAATCATCATTTACATGTGTGTGAAGCTCCCTTGAATTATAATCACTAACAAGGAGGGAACCACAGCAGACGGCAGGATAGAAGATGGACAAAATGCATTTGATGCCTAGGACCCACCATTTGCTAAAGAATCTTACCAAGGAAGTGTCACTGGAGTTCAGATGAGAGAAAGAATAGGGGGGGTTGGGGAGGATGAAGTACGCAGAAAACCACCAATGCAGGGCCACAGAGAGACACCCCCCTGCCTCCTGCCTCCCCAACCTGGTCTGGGGGGTCAGTTCTTAGGGAGTTGCAGACCTTTGCCTTGCTTTTGGAGGGGTACAGCCCACATCATGATTGGGTTCTTTGTCCTTTCTAGACCCGCTACCTACTATTCGAACAACCAGGTCTGCAAAATGGGGTTCTGGTTTACTCCAAAACAAAATCTTTTATAATGTAAAAAATCAGTAACTTACCATTTTACTTTATAAATTAAAAATATTGATTCCCAAATCTAACCTTCTTTAAGATTGCAGTGGTTGAACTCTTAATTATTAGTTGTTTGTTCCCCCCCACCACCCCAAATAAAGAGTTGCTTTTGAGAAAATGACGTTTGGGGTACCACTGAAACTGTCCTACTTAAAGTGCTGAATGTATATATTAATGTCAAAGATTCCTAAATGAGAAAAGAAAAGAAAACAAAATGAAATAGGCAGGAGGCTCAGAAGGAGAAATCTGAAGCCATGACCTAAAATCTGCATGAAATGGAAGGTAGTATAATTGTATAAATCATAATTACCACTTGCGAGAGATCTGTGATTTCTAAGAGTGTTGAGCTGATCTGCTTTGAAGTAAATTTCCTGCCCCTTGTTCAGTGTGGCCAGTGCAAACTTAGAAGTGGTTCTGGAGATATGATTTTTGTCCTTCTGAAACATTGTAATTCCCACCCCCCCACACCCCCCATCTCTTGTTGGATTTGCAGTTGGCCTTGACGTTGCTCAGATGGGCGTTCCCGCAAGGCCAGCAGCTTGGGGATGCTCTCCTTCCTACACTGTTTGCTTAGCCTTTTCTATGGTCTCCCCTGCTGCTTCACACCCTTGTAGCTTCGTTTCATGGGTTTTCTTTTTAAATGATGAAGATTAAAATCAAGTGTGCATACATTGCTGGCACTGAAATATGCACCAAAATAAAGAGACGTGGGACCTTTAAGAGATTCATCCACTCAGAGCAACTGATTACAGACGGAATTGTTGGTATTTCTCTCAAGGCCTCATTCAAGGTTTTCTCACCCTATTGTGGGCCAAGACTGTGCCTCCCTTTACACCTTATGTAATGCCGAGTGAGGTCACTGACTTAAAAATGTATAATATGTTACGGGTTTTATCCACACCTCCACCACCCCCCACTGCCAATTATTTTTTCCCTGTCTTTTTTCCTTGCTTTCTGCCATTGTAGTTTCTGGCACATATATGGCTAACTAGGATGCCAGGTACAGTTCAATATATATGCCGAAAACCAAAATAAAAAAGCCCAAACCAGGGCAATCCAGTGTATCTCAAAGCTTGTTAGAACTGGAGTAGTAACGCAATTTATACTTTCAGGAAAGTGTCACAGGGATGAGCCTTCATTGGCTTGTGACCATGTTTTCCATTGAATGAATCAGTTGACATAGGGTAGCAAATCTTTGGTTCATAGGAGAAAATACCACTGAGTGAGAGATATAAATGGATTGCCCAGAAACAGCTCTTCAGTGGAGCATTTTCTGTTTTTGCTTTTTTATTGTGTTTGTTATTTTGGTCTTTTGGTTTTTTTAAATTTTTTTTGGAAGGGGACAATTACAGTGGGTATACATTTATTAGTCAAGAGAGGGTGTGAATAAAATGTATGTAATATAACATCAGTTCCTGTGCTAAAACATTAATACCAACCTATGTTGTTGTGTGGCAATGATGCATTTAAAAAAAACCTGATGAAATGCCAGAATAATAACAGTTACAAAACTAAAACTATCTCATGAATTTAAAATGAATAGAACTTCCTTTGTATGGAAAAAAATTACTAATGCAAAATACTACATGAATAAAATCAATCATCAAGGCTTAAACTTCCAAATGCTCACTTCCATCTACATGTAGAAAAAACTGGGAGAAATATTATGTACAGAACAACATAAAATACACAGTCTCCTAGAACAAGGTCCTGCAGCAGCCAATTCAGCTCCACTGGCTCGCCTGGTTACCTCCATGTGAATAAGAAACGTTGTTAAATTTAACAAAGAACATCTGGTTTTCATTTGAGGTGCATTCAAGTGTTCATTAAAGTGTCCTAACTGCTCTTTTCTTTTTCACAATGGCTTTCCTTTCTAATACAATTGCAAGTTCAGTCCATGACTTAAAAAGGCTCAGAGTCATTGTGGCATTTCCTTTGAAAAATGCCAGGAGAAACAAGGGAGAAAGCTGAAATCCTTAAGTTTAATAACGTTTTACTACCATTCACCTTTTCCATACTTCCTAGGGGTGTTTATTTTCTCCAGTTATTCAACCAGACTTCACTGAACCCGAATGCCCTCGGGCCCTCACTCCTGTCTGCTGGGAGGCCCAGAAAAAACTGAGCTTGAAAGTGAGTTATTGGTATTAGCCCCTTTGATGGAAGTATTTGGTCACCTTCTATAGGAGGAGAAATCATTTCAAAATAGTTTCAATGCAATGCCTCAGGTGGCTTCATTCTGCCAAGTTCATTTGAATATATAATTCATCCTGAATGTCAAAGTCATCATTTTTCAAACATTTCCTTTGTTTTCTTGAAAGTGTTAGCCTCTGGAAATTAACAGATGAACTTGGGCACTTATTTCCTTGAACAAAAAGAAAATATTTTATAGACTTATTGGGCAGATCTGTCAGATTTTCATCAATAAATTGCATCTAAATATAACTGAAACCATTTTCATCTTTAGTAAATAATTAAAGATATCTAATCACCCAAGTACACATTTAAGTTGATTTGGAAAAGAATGTATATTTTAAGCATACTTTTAAAATGTTGATTATTCTATCTCTGAGATAAAAATCTTTGTGTTTTAGATCATTTAGGTCGAATTATAATAATATTGTACATAGGTAAGCACCTGGTAATAAGAGAAATAGCGAATTAACAGTGACTGAAAACACAGCACAGACGTCATGAATCCCAGTATGACACACTCGTAGATCTTTGTCAAAGATCACTTACCTACCATGATGAGTTGTTCAAAATGTTATACAGATGAAAAACAAAGCCTGACACTTAGTAGGCTCTCAGAAAACACTAGGGTCTCAGAAATATTTGTTGAATAGAGAGCAAGGTGACGAGCCAAGAATCTATCATTCTACTTCATGGAAAAGGACTCAAGTATTTCCTAGCAGCATTTCTGCCTCCCCCGCCCCAATGTGTCCTTTTGGGAGCATTCCCCTCCCCCCAGCTTTCTGAGCTGTAAGTGACATACACGGTCTAAGTTTCAGGTAGAAAATTGACATGTTACACGCATATACTGCGACGGGGCTATTCACCATAGAGAGGACAGTTCTCACGTGTGTACCACGGCTACGCTACACTGTTTCTTTTGGTGAAAAGTGGTTAGTGTTTACCCGAGGGGAAAGGGGAAGCGGGTGGTAGAGGAGGGAGGGGACGTCAACTACACGGTGAGGGAAGGAGCACTGCTCTGGGTGGTGAGCACACAAGGCAGGATATAGACGATGTATTATCAAATTGTACACTTGAAACCTATATAATCTTACTAACCAATGTCACCCCAATAAATTTAATAAGAAAAGGGGGGAAGGGATTAAGAAGTACAAATTGGTAGTTCAAAATCAGTCATGGGGATGTAAAGCATGGAATACAGTCGATAATATTGTAACAACTGTGTGTGGTGTCAGATGGGCACTAGGATTTATTGGGATGATTACTTTGGAAGTTGCAAAGTATCTAATTGCTATATTGTACACCTGAAACTAATAGTGCATGTCAACTGTAATTGAAAAATTAAAAAAATACATATTTTTAAAAAGAATGTGAACTATAAATACAGAAATTATTAAGATTTTCCAAATTAAGTTTTTTTTGCTCACTTGGGCAAAAACCACATTTTAGTGCTAGTAAAAATAACTTGGAAATACCCAGGAAGCAATGCTATGTTGGTATGGCCTGAAATCCCATGGCATAAATCTAAAAGAAATAAATATATTTTACTGAAAATGTATTAATCCTATAGTAAAAACTTTAAATCGTAGATTTTATTTTCTCTGAAACTCCAAAAATAACTACCCTTTACCCAACAACTTCCATGCCGGCCACTCTGCTAAACCCCTTGCATGCATTATTTCACGTGCTCCTTCCCACAAAGGAGCCGTGACGCTCGGGGAGCCACCACGCTGCCCAGAATCCCACACAACCCGTCAGTGATGGCGGGGCTGGAAGTTTAACCTTCCAACCTGCTAACTGTGCCTGAGCGCAAAGACGACCCTGAGAAGCCCGTAGGAAGTAAAGTCACTCAGGGAAATGAAGACCGAGAAACTGATATTAAACCTTGAAGAAGAGAAAAGAGTCAGATGGAAGGCATGAGCCAGTCCTGTGTGGAAGAGGGCCCTGCGTCACTGTCCCCGGTTTGGACTAGGAACGTGGAGTTGAGTCATGCCTCGGAATAGCTGGTGGTAAATAATTCATCCCCTGAGGGGAGGCTGGAGCCAGCCCATCTGGGACGCCGGCCAAAGGGCTGTTATCCCTGAAGCCGCCTGGGGCTGGGGCTGGGGTTGCAGAGGTTCACGCAGCAGCCAGACCTGGAGAAACCGGAGGGTGACAGCAGAGTCCTTGTAGAGTGCAGAGTCTAAGCCCCCGGAGTCACCTTAAGATCCGGCCCGAAAGGTGAAGCGGGGGAAGATAAGGCAGAACCCGAATGCGGATAATTAGAAATAAACCGGAAGAGGAGGGGAAGCAGAGGCCAAGCCTGCAGAGCCCACCAGCACAGGAGCGGAGAACTCGGGGGGTAAAACCTTGGCGGGGTCGACGCAGACCCCCACAGCGCCTGGCCCGTCAGAGGAACTTGTCCTCCACTTCTGACCGTGTTGGGCGTCTCAGAACACGTCTCCCCAGTCCTCCCGCGAACACGAACTCAGACGCTAGACCAGAAGCCCCTCCGTGCCGGTGCGCTGTGCGTGGACACGTTCTCAGTCCTGTTAGTGCAAGGAGGTCAGGGAGGGGAGAGCAGTCTCCCCGCCTCCCTTCCCATAAACTTCACAGTCACCCAGTGAGCGTCTCTCTCACCGACTCACGGATCCTGTCAACTCACTCTGCCATTGGCATGTCTCTTGAACCCCATACGACTTTCTTTTACGTCCCCCTTCCCACCCCTCCAGTCGGGGTTCCCCTTCCCACCCTCCAGTCTGGGTCCGCAAGCCTAGACCAGCAATTCCTAACGTTGCTCCATGGGACGCTGTGAGGCACCACCCTGCCAATCCCAATATCCCTGCAAGCAAAGTCCCAGGGTTAGAAAAGTGTAGGAAACACGGGGTTTAACATAATTAAATGGGTGTCTTTACTGAGGAACTGCCAGGAGGCTTTTAAAGGATGCTCACTTGCATTGTGCTTCCCCAGGAACTCAACACCGTAACCTTTACATCCGCAAGCCCCTTCTTTTGGAAATTCAGAACGACACTTTGAGAAGCACGAGCCTGTCTACTGAAGTAGATTCCAGAGGTTATCCTGCTCTCTCCCTTCTCCAAAACCACTCCTCACATGTCTACCATATTGTTTTTCCAAAGATCTTGTTTTGCATCTCTCATCCATCTAATCACAACTTTCAGAGGCTCCTCGGTGACTACTTCGTGAAGTCTAAATTTGGCAACCTGTCAAGATATGACCCCCTCCATTCCACTGATCTGATCTACTCATATTTCCTAGATTATCCCAGCCCACACATGTTTGTGTGCTATTTATGTTGCATGGAATACAGTTCTGACTACTCCCTTACTCTCGGTTTTAAATAAAACAGACAAACCCTTCTCTCACGGACCTTACCCTCAAGTGAGAAGAGAGGCACAAAAGAAACAAGGGGAACCTTAGTACATTGCATGGTGATTCACAGAAACAAAGATTCCCCACTGCACCGTACAACAGAAAGCTGCAATTTAAATGCCACAGGGGTGGGTGAAGCTTCGCCAAGGAAGTGCCCTGTGAGCAAGTACCACATACTGGAGAGGGAACAAGCCACGGGGATGTTGGAGAGAAAGAACATTCTAGAAAACAGCAATAGCAAATGCAAAGGCCTTGAGTGGGAGCCTGTTTGTTGAGTCTGGGGAACAGCAGAGAGGCCAGCACGGCTGAGGCAGTTAGGAAAGGCAGAGGAGGAGGCGATGTTGGCGAGGTGGTCCACGGGGTGGAGTCTTCAACCCGCTGCAGGCTACAGGCTAGGACTCTGAGTGAGGTGAGAAGCCATGGAGAGCTCTGAGCAGAGGAATCCCAGTATTGGACCTGCGTTTGGGGTGAGGGGGCACTCCTGGCTCTGGAGAATAGGCAGAGGGAGCAGGGAGCTCAGGTACTATTTCACCAACCCAGTTGGGGAATGGTGGTAGCTAGCACCAGAGCTGCAGCAGGGGGTTGCTGAGGACTGGTTGATATGTTTTCTAGGTAGATGCAACTGATTTTGCTAATGGAGTGGACCTGGGGTGTGAAAGGCAAAGCAGAATCAAGGATAATTCCAAGATTTGGGGTCCTCATCAACTGGAGGATAGACTTATCATTAAATGAATATTTAACTATTTACGTGCCTGCTACTCACTCCCGATAACATTAATAATTTTCCAGATATTATTTTAGTTGCAAGTTGAAACCTTGAGAAATGACTATCTCTAGCACCTTGCACACAATTTCACACATGTAGGGACTCCAATGTTTCCCTCACAAATAAATAATAAAATGTGTGTAAGTAATAAAGCGTTCCAGTTTTCTGCAAACCTGTCTCTCAGAGGACATTCTTTGCACATTACCTTGGTGATAAGAGGATTTCTGCAGAAGGAAACGTTTTATACAATTAGATAACTTATGGCATTAATTCAACCTGAAAAGCTATTCACATACGACTCTCTTGCTGAAAGACAAGTGGAACAACACAGACTTCTTACAGAAAAGAAAAATTAGAGGTTACCTAGAAGGTTGCCAAGGAAACGAGGTCCTTCAGAGGTATGGCTACAATGCCTCACCCTGACTGACATTGTAAGGGTGAAGTTGTTCAGCTTCTAACTAAACACAGACAGACGTGAGATGTGATTGATAATTAGGGATCCATTCACTGAGCAGCCATAAGACAGAAAAAAATCTGTTTGGTGATCAAAAAGGTTTTACTAAGTTGGCATAATAAAATGGAAGAGTTGAGTATGGTTTCTAGAAAAAGTATGTGTGCAATTAAAAGCCTAAATATATAAAGATGCAGTTCAAGTCTTCTTAAAGCAATTATTCCAAAGCAAGCACCATTTAAGTAAAAAGGAAATGTGTGTATATATACACACACACACATATATACATATTTATTCCATAGTATGTATATATGTACACACACACACACACACACACACACACACACACTAGACATGCCCCTGGAGCTTCCCTTTTATAGACTCGTGACAAACCTTACAGTTCTGAAAATGTGGCAAATGCATCTTTCAAGTAAGCAAATTTCTCTGGATTTATGCACATGCTTTTCATCTATCTAATTCCTGTTTATCATTCAAGGCCCACTCACATGATTTGTAATCACTGCCCATGATGTCTCCTGTATTGCAAAACATACTCTAACTTGCTTTTATTATTTGTCATTTCCGTATTTAACCTGTGTCATCCAAATGAATTGTGAGATTCTTGAGGGCAGAGTACATGTGGCTTATTTTTAGTAGTGGTGTAGGGGTATTATAGTGCTTTATTGAATATACCAGGGTGCCAAAAGATGTATACACATTTTAAGAGCTGTTATCTATGTATTACATAAATACTGATGGTAACCATTTTGAGCACCTCTTGTAATTGCAGAAGTCAAATGTGACTTGCATTCATCTTTTGTTACCAGTATATATTGAGTATTACAATTTTAATACAGTTTTTTCTTTTAAATGTGTATACATTTTTTGGCACCCCCTGTATAAACTGATTCATAAATAATTGGTAATACATATACATTTTCTTCCTTTTAATTATTAAAATTATCTATTGGAATATAAGCTTAGTAAAATTCAGTCTGAAAATAAAGGTTTGTCTTTGGGATAAAAACATATATGGAAATAATCCAGTCAAATAAAAATTCTGGAAGAAAAATCAAAGCTATTAAGCTAAACCAGAAGATTGTTTAAACTCTTCTACTTTTTCCTAACCATGTTTACAGTATTTTCGTGTTGCTTAAGTCTCAAATATATATAACTAGATAACCATGATTAAAAAGAATGCATTTAGTATCATCCTGTAAAGAG
Source organism: Lyroderma lyra (assembly GCA_004026885.1). Taxonomy (NCBI): domain Eukaryota; kingdom Metazoa; phylum Chordata; class Mammalia; order Chiroptera; family Megadermatidae; genus Lyroderma; species Lyroderma lyra. The sequence continues at coordinate 220,794 of PVJL010001442.1, forward strand.
GATCTACTCAATTCTGTGAAAAATTGCCTTTAGTTATCAGACCCTAAGAAAATCTCCTGACCCAGGGCCTTCTCTCAGCAGTACTCAACCCACTTCAATAGTGCATGGGTTCAAACACACCAAAAGACTCTATGATCCATAATCACAGCAGTCTATAAGGCCCCCGCTGATGCTGTCTCCCCACTCCATTGTTAGGAGTTTCCATTAAACTTCAACTTGATTGATTTTCAAGTACCTAAATATATAAATGTATTTCTCCCATATCACCAAGATCAGGTGGACTTGTTGTCAAGAATATTAGCACTTAATGATGCATTTTTAAATTGTAGCAAAATAAACCCATGGAGTTATAGAATCTTTTCACAATAGAAACACCTCAATAGTCCACAGTCTTGACAATGGAACCTAAGCGTCTTACATGATGTGAGATAATGTCCACGAGCATAGCTTATAAATATAAAACTCCAGGGAAACACAAGATCGGATGACACAGCCCATAGAATACCCAATGCAAGGTTTACATTCCATTTATGTGTATTTACAGTAAGTAAAACTAAAAACAATATATATGTGTTAAATAACCCATGGCAAGAAACATGCCCTAAGAGACAGCCATTGTTTATTTGCCTGACGTACGTGTATGTGGTACACTTAGGCCACGCCAGGCCCCTTCCCCAACAGCACCATTTGGTACAAACAGAGAAATAATTTGTTTAGCTATATAATCAGAAGGGACTGCACACAATAAAAGAAAGCATTCTGGTTTTTAAATGAATAAAAATTGATTGTGTCCCTATAAAAACTAAATTGGCAGAGTGTTAACTGCATTTCACATAAACATCTGGAGCAGGCCGCACGTCTCCGCCGTGCTGTAATGCAATATGGGACACTTAGGAATAAATGCATCCTCCAGATGAGTTCAGAGAGATTTTCTGAAAGCGCCTGATGAGATTGAAAAAATTGGATTAGTCAGGACCGCTAATGACACTTAAAACAAAGGGAAATCTTTAAACAAAATTATTTTGCACTTCTCTCTTGATAAATTATATGCAAATTAGTGTTGATTGAAAAATGTTTGCCTTGAAGGTAAATTCACACTAATAAAGAAGAGGTCATCTTGCCTCAAACACAGTGCATCTCATCAGGGGGGCGTTAAAATTAACTACATTATTTTGCTTTTGTAAACTGCTTCGATAAGCATTATGGTGATGTTAGAGACATTTATATTTTATCTTTAATGCATTCCTGAGTTTTATAATTAGGATATGCATGATTTTACATCATGCTTAGTTTCAAGTGTATGGATATATACATATGCGTGTACATTTAGTGTGTACACATACACACTTTATTTATATATATATATATATATATATATATATATATATATATATATATATATATATATATATATATACACTATATATTTTTAAAATATAAATATATATATATATATATATATATATATATATATATATATATATATGCTTTAAAGTTACCAAGTTTTCCATTTTTCCAGTCTATTAGTTTGAGGAAAAGCTGTTGTTTCAGTCAGTATTTCTTTTGGGGGGGAAGTTTCATTATTGGCCCAATTTTTTAAAATCCTGTGCTACTAGCTCTGGTAAACATTCTTGTGTTATTTATCCCCTCTACTAAAATACCCTGACTTCTGTGTTAGAAAGAGCGGGGTTCGCCTTCTAGCTCTCCCTGGTGCCAGCTTTAGGACCAGGGACAAATGTCCGAAGGGACAGCTTCAGAACCAGGCACCTGAGGCTCGTCCCTGAGGCCTCAGTTTTCCCATCTGTAAACTGTGTGAGATCACACATAGCTCACAACCAACTAACTTGAACACAATCAAATAGTCTTTGAAGAAGGAAATAAATTAACTTAGATAGCATATTTATGTATTAACATAATAAATAACCCTCTTGAGTAAAGTACATTCACACATTTACTACCACACACACAACATTGTGCTGGGCAGAGAAGGCCATAGACGTCACAACTCTTGTCCCCAAGGACCCTAAGATTTCTTGGAAGAATTACAGACACTTAACATATTCAATAAGATTAAAATGAGTGACAGGGGCCGAAGTGCTGTCAGCGTTGACCATTGCAGAGGGAATGATGGGTGACTCAGAGGATGTGAGGCTGTCCTAGCGATGCCTGGAACGTGGGAGAGGGCGCGGGTGGAGAGAAAGGCGGGGGTAACCGCGGAGAGGGCCCAGGCCAAGCCGGAGTCGGCACAGCACGTATAGGGACATGGCTGAGACTGCCTCAGTCGTCGTGAGAGCTCTGGGCAGAAGGACATAACGAGCTAGATTTCTGGCTGCAGCTTATGTGACAACGTGACACAACTTGCAAGGAAGGGCCAAATCTGTATATTGAAGTTTAGAGAATGTCTTCATGGATCTTACAGGTCAGAGCAGTTCATAAACCTAGAGTTTGGGAGGAAAACCTCGAGGAAGAAAGGACTGGCCAGAACAGGCAGTGAGTCAGACTCCAACAGCCAGGATGCAGTGGCTCAGTCAGGTTGCAAGGAGCCAGCCAAGCAGCGACCCAGGGGACGAAGTGACTGATTCTGATACAGGGCCTCTATGCCGTCCTGAATCAGGGACGCCAGTGGGGACCTAGATGACTCTATAAAGTCCAATCTTGGAAAGGTCAACACCCTTCTCTGGGCTTAGTCTCTGAGGTGGGACCAAAGCTGGGACCAGAACTCTGCATGCTTAACAACCTCTTTCTAGCTCTTTCCCAAGCACCACCGCTCCAGTTCCTTGCTTCCCTGCAGTTAGCTGCTTTCCTTTTTGAGATTGTTTGGGCTCCAAGGCATGGGAAGGATTGTGACCAGGCAGTTACCCGGCTTCTATAAGTTGGAAAAGGGGATATATATATAATGAACATAGGAGTGGCTGTTCCAAGTTTGACAAACGGTTTTGTATTAGCTGGATGCTGGTGATCAGCTGATGTCCCAGGACATGTAATACCTTGAGTGCTGTTTAAATGTCCTTCCATTTGACCATGACTATGAGACCTGCACTTCAGGGTAGATTCATATTTTCCAATTAATTCATTCAATAAATACTCATTGGACTCCTCCATCATTTCTTATCTTCAGGAATTACTTGGTTTGCCATTCATTCTGGTATTAGGAGCATGAAAGCAAAGTGGTAACGCTTAATGGTCCATGTCAGTTCTTCCCATAGCAAATATTAACTCAGGTGGAAGAACACGTGCTAATTTACTTATTCCGCAAATATTCACTAAGAACCTACAGGTACTAAATGAAGTACAGCGAGAATGTTACACTTAATGAGCAGGTTCCAGCTCCTCCCCTAAATGAACCGTGTGCCTTAGCTCTGATTATGAATACATTCATCTCACAGGGTAATTATGAAGACGCAATGGGTTCACACATGCAAAATGCCTGGAACGTGGCCTGGCACACAATCACTCCTTAATAAATGTTAATTACTCTGATTACTCTCAGAGGTGGGGTAGGCCAAACCAAAGATGTCTTCTTGAGGTAGAGACACTGGTGTAGAACTTTAAAGTGTTAGTAGGTATTTTCTGTTCAGAAGAAGTAGGAGAAAACCTATTGGAGGTAGATTAAAATACCCTGTGAAAATAATAGAGGTGCGAGGTAACAAGACAGGGGCTGCTGGTCATGGCTGGAGCCTGGAGACTCGGAAGGAGGAGCCAGAACCTAAGCTAAGCTAAGAGGTTTGAGTTTTATATTTAAAGCTACCGGGAGCCACTGGAAGATTTTATGATGGGACTATGACATGACCACTTTTTGCTTTAGGAAGATCATTCTGGCACATTCTGGCAAATCATTTTGGAAGCTCTTTGAACAATAAGGGCAGGGAGTGATAAGGGCCAGACCTAAGGCAGGGCTTGTGCAAATGAAGACAAGGGGCATAAGCAAGAGGAGTTTTGGAGGAAGCCTTTAATATGACTTGATAACTACTTAGATGTGGAGAATGGGTGACAGAGCAGCACAGGAAGACAAGGTTCCATGTCTTGGGCAGCTATATCAAGGACAGGCCATTTTTGAGATGGGGAAGTCTAAACATGCAACAGGCTTAGGGGTGGAATGGTGAGTTTGGGTTCAGAGAGGCTGAGTCTGAAACGTGACGTTTGCAGGGGTATGTTCAATAGGCATCTGGATAGGAACTTGGAGCTCATACATCAAGCTCCCATTGGTTTTCTCTACCTGGATGTCACTACAGATACAAACTGTTGAGTTATGGGTTTTTAAATTATAGTTAACCATATGAATATGGAGAAAATTGCCCAAGAAGACTATATAAAGAATAAAGAAACGTAATAAATGAGAGAGGAAGAAGAAAGAACCACAGGCATGTGGTGCAAGTTCCTGTTAAAGTCCCTAAAGGTAGAGAGAATGAATTAAGAGTCTCCTCCTGTAGATGCTTTCTGGCACCCATCAAAAGTACAGATAAGTCTAAAAACAGACCCAAGTATATGAGTGTATATGCATATAGAAGATACAAGAAATGGAAGAACTTCCAAGATTTGGTGACTGAATGACTTGAGAAATTTTAACATCACAGTGATTGACAGGAGTTCATAGGTGACACAGTGAGTAGTGAAGCTAGAGCTACACTGTAACTTGCTTTGGAGTCACTTACATAGAGAAGACAGTTAAAACCACCAAAATCAGGTTGGATGGTTAATTTCTAGCTGTCCCCAAAAGAAACTGCACCGGAAAGCAATGGAGCAATTCTAGTACTCAAATAGCCCCCAACATAGCTTTCTATCTATGGACTTGAATGAACACCGTATGAGGGCTGCCCGGAAAGTATCCAGCCATGTACTATGAGGAATAGAGGCATTTTTGGCTTGTTTGTTTTCTGGATAGCCTTCATGTACATAGAATGAGAAAGACTCTTGGCTGCCAAGTTAGGCATTTCTGGATTCAAAATCCAGCTACTGCACTTACAAACTATGCAATTATGAGCATGTTAATGAATCTGCCCATTTTCTAATACTTAATTAAATATAATAATATAGCCCACTTACAGCTTATTGTGAATGAGAATAAAGTTAGATAAATTAGTATGGCTAATATTTATCTCTTAGTATAATACAAGCGAGGCCATGCTCTAAGCTCTTTACATGTATCGTCTTTTTAATTCTCACAATAGCTCTCTCAGGGAAGAGGCTGAACCAATTAATCAGTGGGTCTCATGGGGAAAAACATTTTCTTTGTAAGACATTTGAATCCTGAGGCAACTGAACTGCTTTCTAGATAACAAGATTCCAAGATAACAGAATCTTATTTTCATGTTTGCATAACCTCCCATAACATATGCATGTGATGTGACCTTCTCCAAGTTTAACTAGGAAGTGATTGAGATATAAATAAGCCTGTATCTCAGAAATCTGTAAGAAATATGCAATGTCAGGTTCTGCTTCTTTACCTGGGAGCAGAGCAGGTTGTATTGCTTATGAAAGTCAAACTTTTTCTGCTGTTTATCAAAACTTTTGCCCTGATAGATTCTCAATTTATGCTGTATTGAGCATTAACTTAGGTATTATGGCAGGTGCTATATTACAGGTTCCATAGACATGAACTCAGTTTATCTTTACAGTAGTGGTATGTGGTTGACATTATTATTTTCATAATTTTATAAATGAGCAAACTGAGATGTTCGAGATTGCCTAACAGAAATCACAGGCCTAATACATAGAGTAGGGACATGTGTACACCCTTTAACATGTCCGGGCCGACAGTGATGTCATAATACGTTATGTGTACGACACTTCACTTTTTATGCTCCCATGCTTTACACTCACAATCAAATGAGAGTCAGACTAGGGCACTCGATTATGTACTCTCAACCAGTGAGAGTACAGCAAATCTTGTCAACCAATCTGCTAGACTCTTCTAGATGGGCTACTTGCACTAGGATCTGCCCCAAAGAAAGAGAAGAAAGAATTATCATGCTAGGTATAAAAATACAGTGCAGGAAAATGGTCCAATATGGAGTGGCAACAATGAACAAGCCCTCTGACATCAGGTAGCCTGGGTTAATTGATTCATCGTTCTATGATTCTTAGCAGAAAAAAATCCACAATCAGAGACAGGTCAGAGATTTTAAGAAAATGAAAGAATTATTTTTTACTGTCTAATATGCGTCTATAAAAGAACTATGCTATAATGATTATCCACACAAACCCACTGAGTGCTGATTCAATTAGCACTCACATATCTAAGAAGACTTTCCTCCACGCCCTCTATCCAAACTACACTGCCTCTGTACATGTAGCATTTGCCCTGACGTATTACTGAATGATAGTACTCTAGCTCCCATTGAGTCCACCTTCAAACCCTAAAAATTCTGAGACTCCCTTAGTAAAAGACATATTAACATCTAATTTAAGTTTTGCCCTTATGTAAAACAGAGTTTTTATTAACATAGTAATGTTAATGCTTTAGAGAGCAAGTAGATAGCTTTCTAGAGCATTTCTATAAATACCAGTAAGATTAATTATTTGTTTTCTCTAGGAAGAGGAGATATACAATTGCAATTTGATTCCAAAAGCCTCTATAACCTGTATTCCTACATATGTAACAAAACTGTATTTTCAATAAATAGCGATTTGACTAAATGAATAGTTGGTTAGCTACAGGTATAATTTCCAAGGAGATGAGTAAGTACTAGTTGTGTTCATTCCACCCATTTAATGTTCATGTGGCCTCTATCACAACTTAGGTGACCAATGTACATAAAATGAATTCTCTTCAAATCATGGAGCGAAAGCCCAGTACTCTTTTCAAACCAAGGAGAAGTGGTTAAAGAGCAGGGTACATCTGACTAGGAGTAGAGATGGACTTCCAGGATTGGATCTAAACACAAGCCTGCTAAGGAGACACGCGGGGACACTGATTCAGAAAGAGAGCGACAACAGGAGAGATGAGTTCAAGAGCAGAAAGCACAGACAGAAATTAAGTACCACTTGTCAAGAACAGAACACATCGCTTGCTCTCAGACCACAAAGGAGCATAGAGAGGGACCAAGAAAGATTTTGGTACTAAGAATACAAATCACAGTATTGAGAATTTAGTCAACTACAGTTAAGATGTAAGTAATGATAGGAGGGCATGCGGAATGGATATTCGTGAGAACCAAGTGGTTGGTACCAAGGCAAGAGGAGAGCTCTCTCTCTCACTTGTGCTAAGGAAAGAGCTTATGTGCTTCTTGCTCAAAGTACACAATCTACATAGAGAAGTTAGAAATGTAGGAGACAGAATTATACGTCTGAATCTATCTCCTTAGACAGGACTACGTCCTTAATCATTGAGGTTGGATTTAAACTGTTTGCCCCATCAACTTGATTTCACATCGTGGGAGGTAGTGATAGTAAAACTACCTTTAGAAAAATATTCCTCAAGATGGTCGTTACCAATCTATTTGTGGAAAATATGTAGTTTTAAGTTCAATTTTAAAATGTAATTTTTTTCCCAAGAGCTAGAGATGTTAACTCAAACCATGTGTGAAATTGGAGAGAAATGGAACTCAAATCAGACTCTATCGAAAATGTCTATGAGTTTTCACAAGATAATTAACCCAATGTTTTAACATTGCCACTTGTAGGATAGCTTCTTTTAAATTTTATTTTGTTTTAGTTTTTAATGTGTTGGTGTGTTTTGAGAAAATCTGAATGTGCTTTCGGAATCTAGCTGAATTTCACAGTTAAAACCCCAACTTCATCATTCATTCCTTTTATTTTTAAAACTCCCACTCCATATTACCTCTTTTACTATTCATTACTACACTGAATAATTTGTTCTGGGAAAGAGACTGGATTTTAAACTCTGCCTAGTGATTTAGCAGAAGTTGAAATTGGTAGCTGAAATGGAGACATTCTACTAACAGAAAAGCAAAGACTGACTAGCCAATGAAACACTATTTAAGGAAAAGTATCAATTAAGTAAAATGCAAAACTAGACTTAACCATAGTATATACTGAAGACAAAATGATATTTTTGTCTGGCTTGATATCTAATGATAGTAAGAATGTAAGCATGAGGAACTCATTTTTTTAAAGTAATGACATTACTTAATTTTAATTTAGACTCTTATTTTCTATATGTGTATTTCACTTTGAGATTTTTCTTGTCATCACAAATAATTTTAAACTTTTCAGAAATTAACAAACACATAAGTGCTATAGACCAGGCTTGTTCAACCTGCGGCCCAGGAGAGCTTTGAATGCAACCCAAAGCAAATTTGTAACTTCCTTAAAACATTACAAAAATTATGCATGACCCTTTTTTCTTTTTTTTTTTTTCTTTTTTTAGCTCATCAGTTATTGTTAGTGTCAGTGTGTTTTACTTGTGGCCCAAGACAATTCTTTTTCCAGACAAAAGGTTGGACACCCCCACTATAGGCCCTCATTCTCATCATGACCTGCTCTCTACTCCTTTCTCACTCATGTCCTCTACAGAACTACATACAAGGAGAGCGCAATTGACTGAACATAGATAACCAGTCTCAGACATAAGGACTTGCTAAACACGTTTGTTTTAGAAAGCATTTTGCTTTATGTCTGCAAAGCCTTCAGAATTACATGAAAGATTTAAAGCACTGTTTTGTTGTTAAACATTCATATGCCCTCATGTTCAAATAATTAAAAGAAAAATATCCCTGATCTCAAGAAAATCCCATATTGAGACACATGGCAAAATTCAGCTCTGTCTCTGTTGCAAATATGGATAAGAAGACAGGTGAGTAGCAATTCTTCACACTCATCATCAATGGTAAAAACCACTTTTGGATTATGACGACAGCTGCTGTTTTCAGGACTGATGGGTAATTCTGACTTTCCTGCTGCACCTTTCATCTGCCTGAGGCTTGTTCAGGGTCCGCCATTGCCGTTTTGATTGCTGGTAGCAGGACTATCTGCTCCAGACTTTCAGAAGTAAAAAAAAAAAAAAACAAAACGCTAGCATATCTCACATTATACATTGCGGGATGGGGTGGTTTATAAAATGTCCCTTCCCATGCCACCTGCAGGATGAAGTCTCTTCTCAGCAGGCACTGAGCACCTGCTCTAAGATCTGCACCAGAGAAAGCCCACTAGCACCTACCTTGCTCTGCAAGTGGTAGAACAGACACGCTGTGAAGCCTCGTTATCGGCAGTTCTGTCTGATTTCGTCTAGTACACAGAGTGGTGCGCTGCAGGGCCCACAGTTTGTGCTTTCTCGGACACAAAGGGCGGTAGTCCTCTCTATCTCCTGTCACTCCATCGACACTAGGCCTTCAACCACTTTGAGGTCTTCAGCTTCCCTAACTTGCAGTCCACCTAAATATATCTTGCTAAAAACTACTGCTAACTGGCTACCTGTCATCATCCCAAGCCATTCTTTAAAAAGTCTGAAATATAAGCATAAAGTCTGACCGAGCCCTAAGTACCTCTTCTGAAGACTGCTCCGCGTGTGCTCTGTGAACTGCGTGACATGTCACTAGGGCTAGTTCACAATGGCTGACATTACCCAATAGTAGAAGAGCATTTGTTCTCAACTATCCCTCATTGTTTCCATTTCTAGACTATTCAGATTAACCTGTTTTGTGAAGTTCACAGGAAAAGTTCTATCCAATTGCATTCAATTAAATTGTAGCAATTCACACCCATTGAATGCTAATGTACACAAAGAAACTAGGAAGATGCCCACAAAGGACCTCAGCAGGAAAGAAATGACAACCAGTGACTGCTGGATTCACTATAAAATTATAACCGCAAATGTATAAATTAAAATGAAATTACACTTCTCTAATGCTTTTTTAACTTCCTTAAAATGATTTGACAAGTAAGCAAAGATCATGATCTAAAAGTATGCATAAGAAGAAATGCAAACAGTCAATAAACAGAAAACAAATGTTAATTTGCATTAACCATCAGAGAAATGCACACTATAATACTATCATCATCCATTAAATTGGGAAAAATTTAAACCATATTTTTAATGTGATGAAGGTACAGTGAAATTAGATATTTTATTCACTGATGATGGGACTAGAAATTGATAAATTGTTCTGGAAAATTATTTGGCACTATATTTTAAGCTTTCAAAGAGTACATGACTTTGGATCTAGTAATCACACATCTGGAATAATTCCTAATGTACACATGTTCATCATAGTAATAAGCATAATAGCACAAATATAAAACAACCAAAATATCCAAAAAATAGAAAAATGTTTTTAAAAATTTGGTATGACTGGATTAAATATTATGCTGTCATTTAAAATTATACATCTTGGGGGGGGGTTCCCTGGTGGTATAGTGGCTAGGCTTCGGCATGCTCAACGCCACAGCCCGAGTTCGATTCCCAGCCAGGGAACCACCCCCCAAAAAAAAATTTAAAAAAAATTATACATCTTCTGAGAGTATTTAATTATATGGGAAAATAATACAATGTAAAGAATAGGAGCAGAAAATAAAGCTACATATGGTATGAGATAAATCCGTAAATTATACATGAACATGCACGCGTGCGTGCGCACACACACACACTCACACACACACACACACACACACAACACCACCAGAAAGAAATACATGAAACATCAACCTGGTTTGGATATATGAAGAATAGTTTTTGTTTATTTTTTAAAGTTTCCTTTTCATTTTTTACTCTTATAATTAGGATTCTTCTTTAAAATGGTTTGTACTACACATCTTTACCTTTCACTAGAAAAAAGAGTAATTATGTAGGTCTTCAGCTGGAAAACTATCAGTTGGTGGAGTAGACACATGTTTACTAACTACCTTTTCTGATTTATAAAGTTTTAGTCTTCCAATACCAAGTCACAAGAGGTTGGTTCACCAATAATTACCATATATATTATATATATATATATACACACACACACACACACATACACACCAAAGGTACTTTATGTTAGGTCATGGATGTGAGTTTGACTCATTCACCTTTTAATTATGGGCTCCTATTCTGTTAAAGCTAAACCCAGTCTTAGGAAACTGTACATCCTAAGTGTCCAAGGGTACACATATTACTGTTTTCAGGGTAGGGAGTAAATGCCTTGCCCTACCTAAATACAAACTCATCCTAGAAAAGTGCTACATGCTTCATTGTTGAATATCACCATGGTCACCTTTGAAGTACTCCCCTTGGGAAGCTATGCAGCGATGCCAGTACCTAGTCCACCTTCAAAGCAATTGTGGAACTCTTTTTCTGGAATGGCCATCAGAGCTCTCATCGTATTACCATTAATGTTCTGAATGTCATCAAAATGTCTTCTTTTCAATATTTCCTTTATCTTCAGGTAAAGAAAAAAGTCACTGGGGGTCAGATCAGGTGAGTAGGGAGGGTGTGCCAATACCGTTGTTCGGGTACTGCCTAAAAAAAATCCCTCACAGACAGTGCCCTGTGAGCTGGTGTGTTGTCATGATGCAGGAACCATGAGTTGTTGGCAAAAAGGTCAGGTTGTTTTCATCTAACTTTTTTCATGCAGCCTTTTCAGCACTTCCAAATAGTAAACTTGGTTGACTATTTGTCCAGTTGGTACAAATTAATGATAAATAATCCCTCTGATATAAAACGTTCGCAACAACATTTCAACTCTTGGTTTTGACTGATTTACTTTTTTGGTTGTGGAGAATTGGCTGACTTCCATTGTGCACTTTGGTGCTTTGTTTCAGGGTCATATTGGTACACCCATGTTTCATCACCAGTGATAACACAGCCCAACAGATCATCTTGCCTCTCTGAAAGGTCTTGGCAAACGTCAACTCTCCTTTTCTTTTGTTCAGCAGTGAGCTCCTTTGGAACCACTTTTCCATACACCTTTCTCATGCCAAGATTTTCAGTTAAGATTTTCTTGTTTCTCTAGCAATGTTTACTTGGTCTGCTATGCTTCTCATAATCAGCTGACGATTTGGATGCACAATTTGATGAATTTTTGCAATATTTTCATCATTTCTGCTTGTTACTACCTACCCTGACCTTTCCTTATCAGTGACACTTTCCCCTCAGAACAACATTTAATCCACTTGTACATTGCCATTTTCTTCATGGCATTATCCCCATAAGCTTGACTAATATGTCCCTGACTTCACTTCCACTCTTGCCAAGTTTAACAAGAAATTTAATGTTTGTTTGTTGCTCTAATTCAAGCTCCTACACTCTTGCGATGGCATACAAAAACACACAACAATGATAATGAACACCACTCAGCAAGACACTGCCATACATCAACACAAACACAGCTGTGAGACACAGATATACTAAGGTTATGACACCTTATGATTTGTACAGTGCTGCCAACATAAGCACACGGTGGCAAATTCACAAACTTACTTGTTAGACCTCATATATTGATATTTTAACTTTAAAAAATGTAAGTGAGACTAGAAGATATAAACAAAAAGTTGTTTTAAACACGTAAAATATGTGGAAGTTTTACAAATGTTTATTAGTGGTATTCAACCCTGGTTACACATTCAAGTAAATTGGCAACTTGAAAAAAACTACCAATGTTCAGGTCAAAACCCAAAAATTTTAACTTGACTTGGTCTGGCATCCCTGACTTTTAAAATTTTCTTTTAAAGTTTTTAAGGATACTGATGTTAAGAATCACAGTGATACTTCCTGATCCTTTCAACATTCATTATTTGGACAAGAATGCACTCATTTTTTATCTTTTCTCCTAAACACATTCTAATCCCAAGGACTTCTTAGAGTCTGCTCCCTGACATGGCCAGAATATGCTTTTTGCATCATCAGCCATATTCCATCAACCACCATGAACTTTTGAATATACTACTAAAGAAGACTATTAGGTATCACAAGCTCCAAATATAGCTACCTATAACTCCTTTAGTTGACTAAAAAATGCATGAAGTTCTTGGTGACAGACTGGATATGGATGAAAAAGTAGGTGGTATCAAGGGGGATTCCATGGCTAAGAGCTTGGGCAATGAGGTAGTAAGGGAGTCACACAAGAAGATACAGAACACAGGAGATTCAGGCTTGCAGGGAAAGGTCCTCATTCCAATTTTGTATACGTTGAGGGTGAAGTGCTATTATGATATCCAAAATGAGGATGTTAAGGAAGCAACTGGATAATAAATATCAGTGGTGTCCAACCTTTTGACTTCCGTGGGCCACATTTTGTGTGGTCTTGGGCTACACAAAAACACACTAACAATAGCTGATGAGCTAAAAAAAAAAAAGTTACACAAAAACATCTCATCATGTTTTAAGAATTTGTGTTGGAAGCCACATTCAAAGCCGTCCTGGGCTGCAGGTTGGACATGCCTGACATACATGAAGCACAGAGCGAGAGGATTTTATAATATTGGTAAGAGTGTTCATTAAGCAATAACTTATAGTCTCTAAACTAGATATGGAGATATGGGAAGAGAAAAAGTTTGTATGCAGACAGACACTGGAGTCAATAGATCAACTCCTAAGCTTCCAAAAGGTATTACAGGCCAGTTAAATGCAATCAGGGTAAAACAAACAAAAACAAAGCAGAGAGACTCATTATTAGCATTGTAACATCATCCTGTTTTCGCTCCTCACATAGGACTTCCCTTTCTCCTTGCCACCATGGCACCGGTTTCTCTTATGCCTGTTATGGTTGTTGGGATCATACAAGGGCTGTCCGGAAAGTATCCGGCCATGCAATATGAAAAGCAGAGGCGCTTATGGCTGAATTTTTACGGCCAGCCCTCATATACAGTTGCAGAAAGTATCGGCACTCTCCCCTCCGTACTTTCATACATACTTTTCAGATGTGCTCACTGAGCGTCTGACATTGGTGTGTCAGTCCCACCTTCATTGTCCATTGCTTATTTGAGGACTGGACTTGGTGAGACTGGTTTCTAATGCTGGTTCTGTCACCTGATCCTACCACCTATAAAATTGCTAAATTGCTTTCTCAGTGGCATCCTCTAGATTCAAGATTCAAAACAATGGCTCAAACTCATACAGATTTTTTTTTTTTTTTTGGAGAGTGGGGAACATCACTCAAAAATGCTTTCCTACTCTAGGCTCAGGAAGAGACTTCTCAGTCAGCAGTTATAAAATATCAATATACAAGGTCTGACAATTAAGTTTGCGAACTTGCCACCATGCACTTACGTTGGCAGCGCTGTACACACAACTTGGTAAGGTGGCATGACCTTGGTACAGCTGTCCATAAAGTCAGGGCATTCCCTATGCAGTCTAGTCCGCATGGGGTGCGGGTGGGGGTGGGGGTGGGAGCTGGGTATTTTTACTTCCCCCTCTGTGCTGAGTCACAGGGAATAGCCATTAAGAGTGCTTTCAGGCCCAAACAGAACTGATTATTTGTTTTGCAGGGTCCTGGGGGACTTGTGAATCCTGTGTCCCCATCAGCTCCCAGAGCGTGGTGATTCGGGGGCCAGGCCCTCTGGTTCCAGCCATGACAGCCAGGGTGCTAGATGTGTGGACGAGCTTCCTCCCAGGAGAAGCTGGAGACTGGGTTTTACTCTTGGAATGAGCCGGGAGAGACGGCAGGGACCAGCCCGTTCAGGGTACCAGGAGGACCCCGGTCAGCTCCCATACCAGGCTGATGAGGGGCTAGAACCTCAGGTGCTGGCTGGCCTAGTCTCTCCCATGGGGAACTGGGGGAGGGGCTATTGTGCCCGCTCCCTCTGCGCTGAGCCCAGGGGTGATGGTGGGGGGAGGTGCGTGTATGCCCACGTGAGTCCTGCAGCACTCACGCATGGCCAGCCGCATTGGCTATCAGCACTAGGGGATTTAGGGACCTGCCCCTCAGGGGGCACCTGAAAAGTCATGGCACTCATGTGTAGCTCAGACCTTTTGCTGGGTGTTCCCTCCTGACTGAATGGCGCTTCCCCATGGGTGAGGTTTATTGCGAGAGTGAACCTCAGCCTTTCCCATGCACTTAGAGGTGAGTATTTTCTCAGATGACTGATGTATAGGAGTCACTCAACTAGTTTCTAATATGTCTCAGCGCTAACTGCTCTGTAGATAGCTGTGTATTTGGTTTCCTGTGGGAGAAGAGGAGGCCAGCAGCCTCTACCTCGCCATCTCTGTGAAATCCGCAGACCTTGCACATTAACAATTCTTTATCTCAGCCCTTGTATTCACTTAGGGCTGGCTGCAATGTAACTTACTAATATAATGCGAGGCTTCTAGGCCACAACTTCTTTGCATCTTGTAAAGTGAAGATAGCATGAAATATAACAAATTGTAACATACAGCCATCATTCTTTTAAAAACAATAACAATATGCATTCTATTTTTACCTAATATGTATCTAAATGATAAGACTTAAACTTATTTTTATTTTTTTGTTTGTTTTGTTTTGTTGTTTTGTTTTTTTGGTATGTGGGTAGCTCCCTGGCCGGGAATTGAACCCAGGCCGCAGTGCTGACAGCACCAGCGCCGAAGCCTTAAGCCACTACACCATCAGGGAACTCCTTAATCTTACTTTTAGATTGACTTTCCTGGTGACTTGCTAAGCCAATGTCCATGACATTTCTGAATTGAATAGTTTGTTTTCAAAAACAATGAAGGATCATTTTTTACTAACCTTTGACAATATTTACTATTATTTCTCATTGTACAATTTACATGCAGGACCTATACCATATATATATATATATATATATATATATATATATATATAAACAGCTTTAAAGAAACTTAGAATGATGAAGTAGAACTTCACTTACTTTTTAAAAATAACCTAAGTCTAAATTTAACATTTTCCTGCTAAATGGTGATACTGTATTATTGCACAATTTGTTCGGAAAGAATTAAAGACAACTGTTAAACTCTGCTAAAACGCTATCTGTGTTCCCTCCTTCCAAGCGTACTTAGAATGCAGGCACTGTTGATAACGTTAAAGTAAATGAAATGCAAACAAGACCGGTAGCTGGCCCATAATCAAGAGTTGGTTAAAGGAAAGAATTTTTAAAAATGCATTAGTATACTCAAAATATTTTATTTTAATTTAAAAAATATAAATTTATATTGGTGATGTGAGCCTACATTTCTTTCTTTGGAGACTGGAATTCAAAGTCAGTTCTTACATAAACCACACCCACAAAGCGTGCTCTCCCTGCTCCAGTTTGGGCGCACTGGAGTGGAACTAGAAGGTGGACACGCATCAAGCAATTCAACGTAGTATCTTTCTAGATTTTACCATTTTGTTTTCCTTCTTTTGCAGATGTTATAACCACACCTAATGGAGAGTAACATTTTTTAGTTAGTCTTTCAAAAGAATTTCTAGCTAGTTCTAGAAGCGATGCATTCCTTTCGTGTAATTCCATTGGTTCGCATGATGTTTGACTTGGTGATAACAGATGTAACTGCCACCAACAGGTCTGGTAGCGACTGAGTCCTGGTGAGCACACAACTGAACCAGCAGGAGCGACAGTGTGTGTGGACATTCTGGAAAGTACTATGCCAGTCGGTATGTTTCACAGAAGGAACGAGACACATTAGTTCATCCAGGGAGGCAGATAAACGATCATCAATTAACTTTTTAGTTTCTTTTTTCTTATTTTTTTTTTGGATGATTCCCTGGCTGGGAATCAAACGCAGGCCGCAGCGTTGAGGGCACCAAAGCCTTAGCCACTACACCTCCAGGGAACCCCAATTAACTTTTTGACAAGAATTTTGCTCCTCTTTTTGTTAACACTCAACATTTAATGCTGTACGCAGAATACCTCGATACAGTCTGACTGATACAGCCTGTTGTTCTGCAGTTTCCACTCCCCTAAAAAGATTCTTAAATACAGAGAAATTCCTTGCTAGATCTTTATGCAGCCAATAATTATATTCAAAACCCCCAACTCAAAGGTAAGTTATTATAGTTTTAATGATTATACACTTAAATAAATATTTGAGTCTCAACTATATACAAAGTACTGTTCCTATTTCATTCAGAAAATAAAAATAATTTTAATTTAGTCTTTCAGAAATAAGAAAATGTTTCCAAGATTTTATTGGAAACTCTCTACATGTGTTTTTTCCTTACAACTTAAATCATAAAATTTCTACAACATTATAGAAAATTTATGAATAATGTAAAAGTAGCTGATTTTCCACAACTAAATGAAAAAAGAATTTAACTGCTTATTTTGCTTGCTAGTAACTGTATGTGAATTTTTCTACGTAACAGCACACAAATTGTACATCTTGCTTTATGTTTTTAGACAAGATCAAATCACAAGCATTCTGTCTTTATGTGGTCTTTGTACTATTATGAATAACTGCTGCGAAAGAGTCCAATGAGAAGAAATAGCACAGTTTTTACAGCTGCTTCCCTAGTCAACATCTATGTTGTTTTCAACTTTCAGAAATCATAAATAATGCTGCAAGAAATATCTTTATCATCTAATTCCTTTAAGAAAAAAGAATACATCTTTAGGATCAGTTCCCAAAAGTAGAATTAATAGAAGTTTTTGTGGTTTTTAATATTTATTACAAAATTGCTTTTGTTACAGTGGACTTCCATCCATAAAATGTAGCACCACATATACGGTTTTATGTGTAAATCTCTGTAAGGAAGTAGATAAATTTTATAATGTTCAGTAATGTGTAGTAGAAGGAATGAATGCATAGCACACAATTGGGCATTTCTGGTAATGCAGGAGGAGGAACGAAGGGCACATAGGCCGTAATGACACTACCGCTCAACGCGCCACCAGTACAATAAATTTTCATTCCCAGCTGCACCAGCACGGGCTATTGTTTTTAGTTTTAATTTTTTTAGTTTAAAAACTTAAAAATATATATAACCACATAGTTAATTTAATTTAATATATGCTTATAGGTACACACATAGAGGGTAAAAGAGGAAACACAAAGGGATGCTTAACAGAAACCAGGGCTATGTTCTCTCTGGGAGGGAGGCTGTAAAGATGGAAGTCAGCAGGGAGGGGTTTACAAAGCACTGGCGGAGCTCCGTTTCTTCACTCGTGACCTCAGCGTTTGCATTTGTGGTCCTTTTCGCAATAAAAATAACTTCAAGCATGAGAAGCATGGAGAATAGCCCACCGGCTCACCTCCTGTCTGCCTGGCCGATACGCGTTATGGAGATGGCGGTTAATGATGAGAATACCCAGTGAAGGGTGCTCACCCATCCCCTGTGGGGGAGCATCACGCAGCCCGGCCCACAGCCAGGCGAGCCAGCAGCACACCGATCCACACCGTCCCCCGCAGCATGGCCTCGAGCTGGAGACACCAGTCGTCCCGGGATGCCCCGCCCTCAGCGGCATCATCTCATGAACTTCCTTTTCTAAACTTCAGCCACTCGTTCTTCATCAAGAAAAGAGTTCTATTGCCCCCACCCTCACTAAAGGTGAAAGAAAAAGAAAAGCAGGTGTACATCAGGGAGAGATCTAAATTAGAGAAAAGAACCAGAACCAGAACACGTGGAGGCGGACCCCGGGAGAGTGTGCCGACCCTGCGAACGGCCGCCAGGCCTGCGCTGCCAGCCAGCCCTTACGAGAGTCACGCCATCGGCACTGGTCCTGCCGCAGGCGAGGGGGAGCCCAGACCCCTGCTCTGTGCACGGTCACACTAACGCGCTCTCGGACATCAGAACACTTATGCTGCAGAACACGCAAGCCACATTTCCAGTTTCCAGCCAAAACCGTGATTGTGGGTGTCCTTAGTTTCACTGGTGTCATTTGACATATTGTTAAGATGCTCAGTAGTTTTAAAGCTGTGAGAAAAAATATCTTATTCGCTATTATTCAGTTGTCTTAGAGAAAGGAGGAGTTTTATATTCTAGGCTCAGCAACTTGTGTCACAGTTAGAAAAGTAATATTCATCTATGTAAGCTATGCCCGAAAAGTTCTTGGAAATTACAGATACTATTTAAAAAGTCAGAAAATATTTATGAATAGTATTTGAAATCAGAATAGCCAAGGCCAAATTAAGTTAACTATAATCATATTATATCTTATTTATTCATTAACTTATTTGAATGTTTATTGATCACCTATTGATCACAAAGTGATGGAAGAAAACAAATTCTATAAAACCAAGCCAAATATCACTTTTATACTTCACAGAAGAAAAAAAAAAAGATTTACAGGTGAAAAATGGCCTACCAAAACATCCTGCACTTACATGGGTAGCTGAAGTCTTTTGCTCTGAAAAGATAAGCATTTTTGTAGTTAAATAATTTTGTTATTTTGTTAAAAGGGTAATAAAAGGAACTAGAAATATTTCTAAAATGCTGTAGAGATTAGCACTGAAAAGCTGTGGTGACTTCAGGGTGACCATGAAATATCTAAGCAACACTTTCTCAGCGAAGTGTTATTTACATCAGAGCACATATGGAAGAATAACGTTTTCCTGCATTTACAGGTAAGCACACACTATACCAAATGTAATGCTTGTTCAATGGAATGCTGTTAAAACACCGACATTAGGAGAAGAGGCTAGTCCTTTATAAAATTTACATTTTGGCCATATTACCCAAAGCAATATACAGATTTAATGTTATTCCCATCAAAATCCCACAGACATTCCTTCAAGAAATAGATAAAAAAAATCATCAGATTCATGTGGAACCACAAAAGACCCCAAATCACCAAAGCAATCCCACATAAAAGAATAAGGCTGGAGGCATCACACTCTGCAATTTCAATCTATACTACAAGGCGTCAATAATCAAAACAGCTTGGTATTGGCAGAAAAACAGACAGATCAATGGAACAGAATAAAATACCCGGAAATAAACTCAAATAAATGGACAGATAATTTTTGACAAAGGAGTAAAAAATATACAGTGGGGAAAAGACAGCCTCTTCAGTTGATGGTGCTGGGAAAATTGGAAAACCATATGCAAAAGAACTGTCACTGTATACCAAAATTAACTCAAAATGGATTAAAAACCTCCACATAAGACCCGAAACAATAAACTGTATAGAAGAAAACATTGGTGCTAACCTTATACAGGGAGGACTTCATGAACCTGACCCAGAAGCAAGGGAAGGAAGTAAAAGCAAAAATAAATGAATTGGATTATATCAAACTAAAAAGCTTCTGCACAGCAAAAGAAACCACCAACAAAGCAAAAAGACAGACTACCGAATGAAAGAAAATATTTGCAAGCATTGCCTCTGATAAGGGACTAATATCTAAAATACATAAAGAACTTGGACACTCTGCAACAAAAAAATCAAACAATCCAATTAAAAAATGGGCATGGGACCTGAACAGAGACCTCTCCCAGGAAGACATACAAATGGTCAACCAATACAGGAAAAAAATGCTCATCCTCATTAGCTATCAGGGAAATGCAAATCAAAACCTCAATGAGATACCACCTCACACCTGTGAGAATGGCTATTCTCAACAAGACAAGGAATAACACGTGCTGGAGAGGGTGTGGAGAAAAAGGAACTCTGATACACTGCTGGTGGGAATGCAAACTGGTACAACCACTGTGGAGAATAGTATGGAGGTTTCTCATAAAACTAAGAAAGAAGTGCCATATGACCCAGCAATCCCCCTTCTGAGTATCTGCCCATTAACTTGAAAACCTTAGACCGCAAAGATATGTGTACCCGAATGTTCACTGCAGAACTATTCATGGTGGCCGAGTCATGGAAACAACCACAGTGTCCTCTGATGGATGACTGGATAAAGGAGTTGTGGTACATGTACACAATGGAGTATTACTCAGCTAAAAGAAAAGATGAAATAGGGCCATTTATGACAACATGGAGGAATCTTGAGATCATCATGCTAAGTGCAATAAGCCAGACAGAAAAAACCATGAACTACATGACTCCGCTCATATGTGGAACACAAAATTGAAAGCAACGAAGAAACAAAACTCATGGACACAGTCAATAATTTAGTAGTTACCTGAGGGTAAGTGGGGAGGAAGGCAGGGGAGCAGGGACAGGGACACAAATACACGGTGATGGAAAGAGAACTGACTCTGGGTGATGAACACACAACACAACACACAGACAATGCACTATAGAACTATACACCTGGAACCTAATCAGTGTCACCCCAGTAAATTTAACAAAAAAAAACACCATAAAATAACATTTACATTTTGCACTGAGTGAAGTACTGCATTTTGCCATGTATAATGCACACTTTTTTGCCCAAATTTGTTTCTTAATGTGGGTAGTTCTCTGGCTGGGAATCGAACCCAGGTTGCAGCGTTGACAGCACCAAAGCCTTAGCCACTACACCACCAGGGAACTCCCATGCCCAAATTTGTAAGGGAAAAATAAGGGTATGCATTATACATGAGTAGTACTAATTTCATATCTATATAAATGTTTTTAATTCTTTTATGTATGCCTATGGGTTAAAAGCTTAACTCTAGAAATCAACAATATCCATATACAAAATAATACTCTGGAATATGATAATCACATTTTTAATATTAAAAAATTATACATAAAATTTATTGTACCTTATATTTGTTCTTGTTTTGTAATTATTTGTTACATAAATTTTCTTGTACCATAACATGTTGAAAAATAAATGCTAAATTCCTTTATTATACAAAAACTGAGTACCTAAATACAAACAAATAAAAATTTGAATTAAAATATTAAAATGAAAGAAAGAAAATTTTTCCCCTGAAAGTTTGGGCCAAAAATGTGGGTGCGCATTACACATGGCAAAATATGGTAATATGCAGTACTGTGTATATACATATAGTGACTGGATTCAATCATAGTCAAACCCAAAGCCTTCAAAGGGAAATAACAGTAACATGCTATGATGGCAAAATAGCTACAAGAATGCATACCATTTTGTGTAAACAGGTGTAAAGATATAATTCTTAATCGATACTCAGGACGGCTTGCACACTATAAGTTTATGACCACAGACTTCTACTTCTTGACAAAATGTTTGTCTGCATTAAACATGCTATTGTCTTCCCTTTAAAAGGGAATAATGGTAGTAGAGCAAGGAGGGGACATGTATGTATATTTAAAAGAGGACGAGAGAAGCTTTGGAAGGTAACATACAGGAAGCAGAGTCTCACATTGCTGCCCTTCAGAAGTCCACTGAGGTTTGGGTAAAAGCCCCCAGACCCATGGGTTTATGAATGCCTTTTGGGTTGAACTTTGATGTTTACTAACACTGGCACTCCTGTTTGTGCCTCGCAACATTTATTTACATTATCAGATGAAACACCATTTGGGAATAAATATGTACACAGCCATATTCAGGCTTTTTAGGTTAATAAAATTATAAACTTAATTTCATTCTGGTACATTAGAGTCCAGCTCTTCTCTCAAAAGTAATAATTAGATAAATTATTACTATGGGAGACAGAATTATACTTGCATTAAAAATATATTTACATGACTTTAAAGATAAACCATTGAAAAATGTACATATTAAAAATAAATATAATATACGTATTTATTGTTTAAATATACACAAAATTAATGGGCTTTCCAGGGTCCAATATTTTTTAATATCTCTTATGTGACAGTGTCTAATGAATTAGGCATTAGGGTCATCTTTGCCCTTTGCCAACGGGTTATTACTCCAGAATATTAAATGTTTGATAAGTTAATATCCTTCCTTTGTGGCATATTTCCTTCTTAGAAAAACAGCCACAAAAAATTACTAGTACCTAGGAAAAGAAAGTGGATTTACTTTTGTTGTTGTGTTTTTGTTGTTCATGTGTTTTGCTTAACATGTTAAGTTATAAGCTATCTCCTTCTTCCAAGGAAGTCTGGCACTTTGGAATCATAAACGATCTTTTGTGTCCCTGGGGTACCATTTAAAATTCATTATTTTGTAATTAATTTTGAGAGTTTCTTAAATGGTTCTAAATGCTTAAGGGGCTCTTCCCATCAGAGTCATTGACTAGGGATGAAAGCATGTCAAACTACATAACATCTGAAGCGGTCATTGTTGGTATGGATACCGGCAGAAATGATACATTATTATGCATGCATATACATGTAGTTATCTGAAATATTAATAGCCTGATAATTATAGTGATTTTTATACTTTAGAATATGCATAGCATGCATTTCACTAATTTTTCTGTAATACTTCACTGCCTGTAATGAAATCTTGAGAATTTTCTTCCTCATTGGTTAGATGATGGACTAAGTCTCAATGGACTAGGGCTACACTGGACTGAACATTACTAGGAAAGCTGTCTGTAGCTCTGACTTGGAAGTTTTAGTTGCCAAAAGAGAAAGACTTGGAGGCATCAATGATGCAGGGCTGTGCAACTGAAATACAATGCGACGTTGGCCTCTGCGTCTAACACCGAATTACTCCCCGATTCCAGAGAGGCACAGCTAGGACATTTGAACTCACGAGATTCACTCCTGGGAAGGGACTCTAAGAGATGTAAATAATTGGCCTAAGTTTATCCCAGCAGGCACTAGAGCATGCCGGCTGATAGCAGAGCTGTTCCAACTCCGTCCTGCCTCTCCAGGAGTATTTTCGTGACTCTCTCATCTGCGACAGCATCTACACCAACTTCATGTTTCTAGGCACACCAGCTTTGCTATTCCAGATCTGTGGAAATCATGTGGCAGTTTCTCATAACTAAGCGGGGCGGGGGCAGGGGGGCGGGGATGAGGCATAATAGGGAAATATAATCAAAATTTACATGAGTCTAAAGAGAGTTTCCAGGAAGTAACTGGTTAGAACTTATTAGATCATCGTTTTCCAAAACTATCAAATACACATATGAATGTACATAATGCCACTGAGTTATCTACTTCAAAATGGTTAAAATAGTACATTTTAAGTTACGTGTATTTTACAATTAAAAAATCTGCAATGCCACAAAAATTTCTTGATGCTGTGCCGTTGTTAGTACTATTTCCCACCTAAAATGTCTTCCTTCTAGTCGTTTAATTGTGTTCAAGGCCATTGTTGAGTTCAGGTCCCTTGTGACAATTTTCCCGGTTGCCCCAACTTCTGATATAAAATGCTCCGCTGAGCTCCTACAGCATTTAATAGAACCACAAATGGAATACTTATCAAATATTTCCATTTATTTTGATGAATTTTATTACTATAAGTAATTATAAGCCCTATGAGGGGAGGCAATATGTGTTATATTTCTTTGAATATCCATACATACTCGGATTGTCTGTCCTAAAGTTAGTAAGAGCTAAGCAAATGACTCTTGAAATCAACATGTTATCTAACAATAGGTTTAGCTAATTCTACTATGAGAATTATTAGCTTGGAATTTATACCTGACAGGGTCAAGTGTTCATTCATTTATTCTTTTATTTACTCAAATTAATTACAATACTTGGTATATATCAGGTACTTTGCTAGGTGTAAAGGAGAGACAAAAGCAAGACAGTCTGTCCTCAAATCTTAAGAGAAAAGCTGCAGGCAAACAGGTATATTTTCATGTAATAAGTATTTGATGTACGTTTTTAGTTGGAGAAATTGTGGGATCGGAGCTGGATGCAAAGATTCCTCCACTTAGCTAACTGTGATTGGTAGATACACAACCTCCCTAACACTTCAGCTTCCTCCCCTGCAAAATGGACATGAAAATAGTACCCATCTCACAGTGCTATCATAAGGATGAAATAAAATGAGGAATGTGTCATGCTTAGTGCCATGCTTAGCACGTTATAAACACACCATAAATATTAGCTCCCTCTTTTGCTTTATAATATGACCTTGAACCAAAACCATGCTGTTTTCTGAGATCTAGAATGAAGCATGTGCATATGTGTGTGCATGTGCACACATGAATGCGTATCACACACACACACACAGCCTGTCCAGAAAGTATCCACCCATGTAATATAAAAAATAGAGGCATTTATGGCTGGATTTTTTTCCAGACAGCCCTCATATATAGCATATATATTTTACACAGTCAGTTGTTTCTACATTATCTGTTTGCACACTGAAGACTTTGCAGATGCCACCAATTGGATGCATCTCCAGCACACAGGGGTTCCTCTTTCTCTGGGAGTAGCCAGATGTGCAAATATGGACTTGGCATGTATATCATAGTGCCCTTGACCTTTCTCTTGGCCACACAAATCAATGCCAGGATAGATGTATGGTCTGAGAGCTAGATCGGATTCTTTCTCTGGAGCTTTTGATCTCTGAAACAAAGACAGAGAAATGGAAGCTCATCAGAGCTAAGAATCCTTAATGGCAGAACTTGGACATGACGGTCCCTGAATGGGGCAGGTGGTACCTTTCAGGAGGTTTGGTTGCTCAGCAAGTCCTTTGATTCCATGAGCTATGACAGCATCCCTCCAATAGCCCCCTCCTCACTTCAGTCACCAGAGTCAGTAACTGCTACTTGCAAACCAGCAAACTAACAAAAAATGGAGTTCTGGGAAAGGGTTCTCCTCTTGATGAGATTGGCCGATGGTTTTTCTTTCCATGAAAACGTGTGAGAACCTCTCCAAACGTGGCCCAATGATCTGGTCCATGCAATAGCTTGCAAACCAGATTTTTTGAATGCAGGGAAAATTGTCTGTTTGATTTCTACCCCAGCTTTTACTTTAACATCTGAAACTGAGGGTAAGCCACTTTTCTCCATCAGTCAGAGGAAATAATGAAATTCCTCTAACTCATAAGACACATACGAATTTCAGAAGGAAAAGGGAACCAACTCTGAGTTTACTAGAAGGACCTAAGGTCTCTGTTCCTTCCTTAGAAGGTCAGGAGTCTGGAATATATAGTCTCTAGGGGGTGTTCAGTGCCTATGTATTAATTGATTTTGTCATACTGATCAAAAGAAGACAGATAAAAAAATTAATAGGATGAAGAAAAGATTAACCATGTAGGAAATACAAAGACATTTCATTTTTTTAAAAAAATGTCCTAAATACTCAAGGATGAAGGAGGAAAACATCTGTGTCATGATACAGACTCAATGGCACAGAACTTAAAGAGAGCTGCAGCATGTTCTTAAGCCGTTACCGACTTCGAACTACTTAGAAAACCTGTTTCCTTTACCTTTAACTTCTGACTGGAGCTGTTGCTGTGTTTGCTCCCGAAGTGGTGACACATGGAAGAGCAGCGCCAATGGGCTCTTTCGAAAAGGGAGAAAGGGGGAAGAGCCCCATTCTTGTCACCCTTATGTTCATATGCCCCTTTCATATGCCCACATCTTTTAAAAGTTTACGGCTCTGACTTAACTCGTTTGGAGACACTAGTAGGTTTCAAACTATGTGTGGCTCCGAGCTTTATAGTTGGTGGTCCAGGCGAAGCCCCAGAGAGCAGCAATCCCTATAATAAAGCTGATATTCCCTAAGACTCATAGGACTCCATTAGCGTAGAATCCAAACCGTCTCCCACTCTGGGGAAAGGGTCAGAGTTCAGATTATTTAGACAATGGGAAAACAAATAGAAAATAATGGTTGTATAATTGGGGTTTTTAATTAATATCAGGAGTGACAGATGCATATAGTCCTTATCTTCTGAGAGTACTCATATGGAGAGTTTGTTATAAATTCTAGATGAAGCAAACTAAGCTGATGGACATGTAGGACATGTGGCATAATGTTAGCATAGTATACGTGGGTATAAGGGCTGTATATGTATACGTGTTCGTGTTTATATGTGTGTGTGTAAATCAAAATAACTGTTTTCTCCTAAGACACAAAAATTATTATCTAGCATTCACTCTAGTTTCCAGATCACTTTTGTCCTAGTTATAGTTTCACACCAGCAATGTATATTAATAAAATTTGAAATTATTTCCAATTTTTAAGTTTTAGGCACACCTTCCATAACACAGAGCCTCCAACTTCCCAAAGGATGAAAATGATTTTGTTTTGTTTCCTGCCACGTTGTGGTTGGTAGGCTGATGGGGAGAGATCGGAGAAGAGGATGTTTCCATCTAATGGAAATTAAGTTTCTGAGGTTGTGGCATACTGTAGTTATCAAATATCCAAACTTTACTTTTGATTTTAAATCATGAAATGCCTTTGATGGCCTGCTATTTCTCCATTATATACTGGTCACCTAAACTGAAAGGCAAAATCACCCTCTGGATGCTTATGACAAGGCTTGTAGTCTTGTGCGTTTCTGTAGAAGAAGCCACTACTATTTTCTAGGAAGCAAGAATCCTATTCGTATCAGGAGAATTCATAGAAACAATGATCAGTTGGAGCTGAATACATGTCCTATGTCCAACTACAGAAACGTTTACCCGATTTTGCAACTGTGTTTCTCTCTTTTGTGAAATCATTCTATAAGCCTGTGTTAGTCTAGTGTTTACAGCTTGGCTTCTTTTTTCACTTTAAAACAAGGCAGTCAGCCAACTTTGAACACTGCCTACTTCTAGCCAACTGTTCCTTTCTCTCTTGTCAACAATTTTGTTAAAGGAGAAGCGCATGACTAAATGCAATGCTTCTTACATCTTTCAAAAGATGCTGTACGCCTCACTCAGGTCAAGAAGCAGAGAAATTCTACTGAGGTGGCAGTGATATCCAAGAGATAATCACTGCACATCCTTTCCTGAAATGGTGCCCGAGAGTTCTTCATTTCCTCGCTATGTTTTTGGTTGCTGATTTAACCCTGTAAGTAGTTTTGAATTAAAAATAGGTCAAGGCCACGACCATTTATTCATTAATTATTGCATAGAAGGGTTAATGAACACGCAAAAATAAAAGAAGTGTCATTATTATTATGCCAAGTGGTACCTAAATCCTTTACAATGCATAATCCCATTTAATACTGGCAACGATACACTCAGGCTAATATTACTATTTTTCTTTTAAAGAAATTAAGGCTCAGAGAGACCAAGTATCTTGCATAAGGTAATTGCCAGCCATTAAATGGTATCATCACCAAAATATAACTCAGGTTGCCTAAGTCATTTATTTAAATAGTGCACTATGCATGTATCAAGTCCATGTATTTTACATGTAGCTTTGAAAATATATATGCATGTATATGTGCACATACATATGTAACTGTATATATGCATGCATTCATGCATGCATGTATCTGTGCATATATTTTATATATGTTTATAAGTATACATTTTTATATTTGCCACTGACTATCTAGCCAGCAAAAGAGTAAAACACTGTATAATGGGGGAGTACATAATTGTCAAGTTAATCCTATAAAGAAATGGTTTTCGAGTATTTCTCCAGCTGTGGCATAGACATGCTGTGGCATAGCTAAAAATGAGCCCAAACAAAGTTCAATTGGTGGTTTTAAATCTATCCCTTTCTTTCCTATGTAAGAAAACATAAAGAAGGGCATGGACAAAATAATGGCACTATAATGTAGAATAATTCATTTATTTACTCAACAAATATTTATTAAGACAGAGAAATAATGATTTTTTTTCAAAGTCAAGGCCCCTGCCCTCAGAGAGCTTATAGTCTAGTGGAAGAGATAGACATTAATCAACGAATCCCATATGTAAAATTTTAGCCAAAGCCAGTGCTATAAAGTGATATGAAGACATCACTGTCAGTCACGTTTCTTGTGATGTAGCAATACTTGATTGTAGATCTGAAAGATGAGGAAGCAAAAAGGAGATGCAATAGTGCTCCAGACAGAGGACAGGCTATTCAAAGACTGATGGAAGGAAGCAAAGTGAATGAGAGGCACCGAGGACCCATGTGACTGAGAGGGGGGTCAGGCTTAGGTGGGACACTGCAGGGTGGAGTGGTGGAGAGCACAGCGTGAGATCAGGATGGGATAGATGGAAGTAGCTACTAATCGCTCTAATCCATGCAAGTACCAATACAAGTCACTAGAAATAGCAACGCATTACAAGCAAGGAGCATATAACTGATCCTATCCCAACATGCATGTTGAAAACTACTGGTGTATATAGTGATTTCATCAGAATGCAGAGGGGGTTGCTCCAAGGGTCTCAGCAGGAGAGGCCTTTTCACAAAGAGGGTGGGATTTCATCAGCCTTGAAAGAATGAGTCCCCAATTAGACAGATGGAGAAAAGTGGGTAGCCAGGAATGCAGTAAGGCATAGGAGCATCGTTCACAGAATGGAATTCTGCCGTCTCTCCTTGGAATGGATCAGTGCTTCCCACCTCGGCAAGTGTCTCTTAGAAGGCTGTGGGAAGCCTCGTCTGCAGCTCCCTCTTTTCACGCTTGGCCTTTTGGACAACTTCCTCCAGCTCATCGTATTCAGTTCTAGACAAAAGTCTGGCTTCTGGCTCCATCTACCAAGAAGGTCCAATAGTCTACATGTATGTGTGTGTTAGGGGAGAGAGGGGTGGGCAAATGAGAGCTCAGACTCAAATGGATCTTCCCTAGTGCTTCTCAGAAAGGTGCTTTCCAGATGAGGGCTGTAGGGGTGAGGTTGAAAGGATCACACAAACAAGGGCATCAGGAGGACCACATGCTTCATGCCACTCTGATTAGCAATGTCACACAAAAATATCCAGCTATCCCACAATACCATGCTGTTTCATAGTGTGACAGTATAAAACTTCACCTAGAGAACCGTCCTGCCCAAATCACTGCTATGGTATATACTCTTTCCCAACTCTACAAATTGTTTTCAATTCTCCCCACAATCAACTGGAAGAAACAATCTGTTAAATAATGACACATATAAAATGGTGAAAATGATAATTACATAAGGTACCGTATCTGGCCATGTACAATGCGCTCCCATGTATAATGCACACCCACGTTTTGGGCCCAAACTGTCAGGGAAAAAACATCTTTCTCCTACATCAAAGATCTGTAAAGATAATTGTAATCAAAAAGAAAAAGAAAAGAAAATCTACATGTTTAGTTATAGGGGACTGGTTAATAGGTTACAATCCATCCATACAATGGAATACTGTACAAGAGCTATAAAGAATTAAGTAGATATATCTGTGTTGGCAAGGAGCTAGCAACAATAGAGCATTTAGTTTTTAAAAATCCAAGGTACATAATAACATGTATGGTTCGGGTCAAACAAGGCTAGGTATACTCATACTCATGAAAATGTAAATAAGAAACTGTTCAATGGCTATGTCTCAGGAGTGGGACTGGTGGCCAACAAATGAAAGATTTGTTTTTCACTGATCTGTTGTCCTCTACATATTTTTAAACCATGTGCATGTACTCTTTTCATAATATAAAGAAACTAAATTTGGTTCCAATGGTTAACAAGTTGCTATAGACATAAGCAAAAAAAAAAAAATAATAATGATGTAAAACCAGAAAGAACACGGTAGTAGATCATAGTGAACCTTTCTGTATTACATTATTGCTTCCTTTTCTCATCAGTCCCAAAGTCTAACTCCATAGACCCGAAATAAGCGCAACACTATAACTGTTGGCAGGCAAAGACAAAACCTTTGGTGCCTCCAATTTCTCTTCCTGGCCATTACATTCCTCCTCTGCAGCTGGCAGAGCTGGGCAAATGGCTAAAGATTAGAGACATTTTTAAACAAAACTTCTTGCTGGTTATGACCTTCATTTGTTTATTTTATTACTCAGTCTACCCTGAAATAGAAACCTCAAATTATTACCCATTTTCTTGTTGATATAACCAAAAGCAAAATTCAAACTAATAAACAAATTTTTGAAGATCTTTTTTAGCCTTTACTAGAAGTGCTGCTAAGAATCATAGAATATTTTGAAGTTCGGTTTCTCAATTTAATTGCCATTCAACAGTGTGACTGTAGCAAGTTATCTTGGTCTACTGAAGTTATGAATTCATCGGAAATGCTCATCTAAAACTTCATGTGAGTGAAATGATATGAGCTTAGCTGATCTGACAAACAGCTTGGAATGAAAGAACAATCTGAGTTTCTGATCCTCTCTTCCTACCCCAACCTTCAACTACTCCTATCCACTCTAACCATGTGATGTTCCCCAAGTCCTGCAAGTTACAGCCATCTGCATATTACCTGTTGGTCTCAAAGAGCACAAAGCTTATACAGATCATTTACAAAATTCAATTCTTCCACGACAGGACAGAAACCCAAAAGTACTTTTTTCCTTTAAAAAATTGTGACCTACCTATAGCCAAGAAATTCTAATTAAAGATTAATGATATTAAATTAATCTAATTCAAGATTAACCCAAATATTATCTATATTAACTTAACAAAGATCAGCAACAGAGGTGTTGTTTTTCAAAATTGTTTGAACTATATACTTAAGATTGGCACATTATCTGAAAATGAAATTTAGAAAATAGTTCTAATTATAATAACATCAAGGAATAATAAAATACGAGCAATAAATTTAAACAAGGAAAGGCAAAACTGCTATAATTGACTCTTGAATAATGCAAGGGTTAGGGGCATCAACCTCCTGCACAATTGAAAATCCACGGTTAACTTCTGATTCTCCCAAAACTTAACTACTCTTGGTAACCACGGGGGGATTGGTTCCAGGACCCCCGTGGATACCAATTTGGACATGATCAAGTACTTTATATAAATGGTGTAGATCAGTACATACAGTCAGCTCCCTGTATCTGTGGACTTCCAACTGTGGACCAAAAATAGTACAGGTAATTATTAGGAAGAAATCCACATACAAGTGGACCTGCACAATTCAAATCCATGTTGTTCAAGGGTCAACCATATATTGAAAACTACAAAGCATTATTGAAGAATTAAAGAAAAGATAAATATATACAGACATTCCATGTTCATGGAATGAAAAACTTGCTACTGTTAAGACAGTAGTATCCCTCAAATTGATCTTCAGATTGAATGCATTCCCTCTCAAAATTCTAACTGGCTTTTTAGGAGAAATTACAGTTGATCTTAAAATAATTTTGAAGGACAAGGAACCCAGAGTAGCCAAAACAATCTTGAAAGAGAACAAAGTTAGAGAATTCATATCTTCTGATTTCTAAAATTTCTGCAAAGCTACAGTAATTGAAATAGTGTGGTACTGGACAAAGGATAAGCATATAGATCAATACAATAAAACTGAGAGCCCAAACATAAAGCCATACATACATGGTCAACTGATTTTCAACAAGACTTTCAACTGATTTACCAATGAGGAAAGAAGAGTGTTTTCTACAAATATTGCTGAGACAACTGGATATCCACATGCAAAAAAATAAATTTAGAGCCCTACCACACATCATAACTGAAAATTAGCTCAAAATGAATCAAAGACTTAAAAAAGTAAAAGCCAAAACTACAAAACTCTTAGGAAAAAAACAGGAATAAATCTTGGTGACCTTGGGTTAGCCAAAGATTTCTTAGATGCAATATCAAAAGCACAAGCAATAACAGAAAAAAAAAATTGGACTTCACCAAAATTGAAAACTTTTGTGCTTTAAAACACATCATCAAAAACTGAAAAGACAAACACAGAATAAAAGAAAATATTTGGAAGAAGAAAATAGGAGGAAAAAATCATACATCTGATAAGGAACTTATATCTAGATTAAGCTCGTCTAACCTGCGGCTCGTGGGCCACGTGCAGCCCAGAACAGTTTTGAATGCGGCTCAACACAAATTCATAAACTTTCTTAAAACATTATGAGTTTTTTGGTGACTTTTTTTTAGCTCATCAGCTATTGTTAAGTGTTAGTGTATTTTATGTGTGGCCCAAGACAATTCTTCCAATGTGATCCAGGGAAGCTAAAAGGTTGTACACCCCTGATCTAGACTGTATAAGAAACTATTATAAGGTAACAACAAAAACACAAATAATTTAACTCAAAAAGGGCCACGAATGTGAGAGAAAATGTACAAATGGCCAATAAGCACGTGAAAAGATTCTCAACATCATTAGTTAATACTAATGATATGTAAATTTGATTTACAGAAAAGTAAATCTAAACTATGATGAAATACCACTTCACTTGCACTAGGATGGCCATAATTTAAAAATAAAAGATAAATGTTGATGAGGATGTGGAGAAATTGGAAGCCTCATACATTGATGGGGGAAGTGCAAAATGGTACAGCCGCTGTGGAAAATGGTTTGGTCTTTCTCGAATAGTTAAACATAAAAATATAAACATACACCTAGAACTCCTAAGTACATACCTAAGGCAAATGAAAACGTGTTCACACACAGACATGCAAAAGAATGTTTATAGCAGCATTATTTAAATTAGCTAAAAAGTAGAAAAAGACAAATGTCCCTCAACTGATAAATGAATAAATAAAAGGTGATGCAGTCATACAATGCAGCATTAGTAGGCCATAAAAAGGAGTGAGGTACTAGTACGACACATGTTACAGCGTGATGAACCTTGGAGACATTATATTAAATGCAAGAAGCTGTAACCAAAAGGTCACAAATTATATACAACTCCATTTATATGAAATGTCCAGAATAGGCAGATCCATAAATACTGAAAGTGGGTGAGTGGTTGCCAGGGGCTACGAGGAGGGACGAGTCAGGTGTGACTACCTGTGGTTATGGAGTTCCTGTTGGGGCGACGGTGTGCTTTAGAGCGAGCGGTGATGACGGTGCACACTGCGAATACACTAAAAAACCAAACACTGAATGGTACACTTCAACATGTTAAAATGGCGCGGCAAAAATCTGGGCATTTCTCTCTAGGTAAATGATACCTCCGTGGGGGTAAAGGTGGGCAACAACGTCTTTAAGAACGTGTGAAAGGCCGGTAAGAGCGCCCTTCCCACGCCGCTGCAGACCGCTTCGCGGGAAACGGGTGCCAAGCTCCGAGGGGCCTGCGCGCGGTGCGGCCAGGGGAGGCAGGTGGGGCTCCACGGGAACCCTACGACGGCTTTCCCAGTCCCAGAGTCCCGGGCAGGGAAGCTCAGCAACCCCACAACGAGGCATTTTATCATCCGACTGATCAAAAACCTGCGCGCGGGTGTGTCGTCGTTTTCATTCATCCATACGACAAATATTTACTGAGCACCTACCAGGCACCAGATACCGTGGGGACACAAGAGAGTAGTTATTTTTGCGTCACATTCTTTTGTGGGTGTTAAGAAGAATGCAAAATGACAGGATCTTCGGCTTACAGCCTGGCAGTGACTCCCCACTTTTCTGAGAATGACAGCCACGGTCCTTAGGATGGCCTAACATGTGGGTGGTGCTCCCCATGCCCACCCTTTACCTCTGTGACCCCTCTCCTCTCCCCTTCTATTTTTCTAACCCCTGCGCGCTCCACCACGGTCACTGCCCTTTTTGTTATTCCTTTGCACTAGGTGTCCCAGCCACCTCGGAAGTCTTCCCGATTTTAACTCACTTTCCCTACTTCCTTCTTGAGTTTACTCAAACTCCACCTTCTCCATGAGGCCTACCTACTCCATCTTATTGAAAATTACAGCCCATCTGCCCCCATCATCCCCATCTTCCTTACCCTGCTGTAATAATCTTTCCCAGTCCATGTTCCATTTTAACATGGGATGTAATGTCCTCATTTATTATATTTATTGTTAGGTCCCCAACGCCTACTGTCAACCCCACACAGGTAAGGATTTATTTCTGTGGGTACTGCTCACTGATGTCTCTCCAGCACCTACAACAGTGCATGCTTCATAAATACTTGCCGAATGAACAGAAGTCATCAATACCAACCCCTTTAGAACTTACAAGGCCTTGGACTAGCTCTCTGGGGCACTGCTCTCTGGGGCATCTGAAATCACAGCTGTGATGCCATGGCACCAGCAACTATGCCCCGCCCCTGAGATGGGAAGGTGAAGACACCCTGTCACTCAGCAGTAGATAGCATTTCCCAAGATACCTGAACATCACTCAACTGTGCTTCCCATCCCTGATCTTCCCATTGATATCCGTCAGTGTGCTATGTGGGTGGACAAAAATTATTGCTATGCAACATGTTCATTAGGTAATGCTCTGCCTTTTCCACAGACAGTCTAAGAAACACCGTAAACAATGAACTGGAAGAGTTATTTTTACTCTATTTTTCTAAGTCTTCTCTGATTCTTTATAATCCCTGGTATTTCAAGCAATAGATGCAGTCAACTTAATTTTTTCATTTCCTCATCTTGTTCTTATTTCTTTCACCCTCAAATAAATAAATAAATAGGGAAAAAAAATCCTCGAAGCTTTACTCCTAAGTAAAGTTTATCCATAACATATTGTTAAAGTGTCCTTGATTTAGTTTGCAATTCCTGTCTAATCTTGTACATTCACAGGCTAAGAAAGCCCAAGGCCATTCAATCATGACAGTTCTAATCAACAGAAAAGACTTCATTATGAAAATGTTCATTTAGAAATGTGTGAAAACTGTAAATGGGGATTATCTCTATGTGACATGAGATTATCAGGGTACAGAAGGGGGCCGGGCAGAGTAAGGCACTTTGTTCGCCTTTAATACATCAGAACAAAAGCAAAGCTTGGCCGAAAGCAAATGCTGTTTTCCATTTTCATCACCAGTTAAGTCACTTGTACACATGCATTGTCTTCAACCATTTCAGCTAAATCCCACTGATTTGTCTGTAAAATTGAGAGATTAAGATTAGCCTCTGAGCAATTTATTTACCTTCTAAAGTAAAAAAAAAAAAAAAAAAAAAAAAAAAAAAAAAAAAAAAAAAAAAAAAAAAAAAAAAAAAAAAAAAAAAAAAAAAAAAAAAAAAAAAAAAAAAAAAAAAAAAAAAAAAAAAAAAAAAAAAAAAAAAAAAAAAAAAAAAAAAAAAAAAAAAAAAAAAAAAAAAAAAAAAAACAAAACATAAAAAAAATATGTAGACACCTTCAGTCAAAAGGTAAAAAAATCCCATGAATGTCTTTCTGGTTTTCAGGCCTGAGCTTAATCTCCCAGTCCTGTGGGGTCCAGATGAAAGTATGTCGATGGACTCAGTACAAGGAATTAAAACATCATGGCTGGTTCACCAAAAAAAAAAAAAAAAAAAACCAAGAAAGAAAGAAAGAAAGCAAAAAGTAGAAAGGACTGTTTAAGCTTCAATTTTAAATAGATCTTTAAGCAAAATATAAACTGTTTAGAATATTCTAAAACAAATATGAATTAGTTATATCTATTCAATATTAAGTTAAAGATTTTGCCTTTATGTATATAACTATAGAAAGCTTGATGAAATTTCTTGGAGCAAAGATGGCTTTTCTCAAAGGGCAAGAAAATTAGAATTTTTTTTCTGATGAATGAACTTTCAAAGGCAGATGTGGAAACTTGATTCAGAAAAAATCTTCGAGGTTCTATGATTAAAACTAGTTTAAAATAATTATTAGGCAACAAGTTGGGTATCTATTGTAATGATTCAAGACATTAAGCACATATTTTAACTCCAAGAACATAAAAAAGAAAATTATAAACAAATGAATAAAGAAAACACGTGGATTTTACTCCATTGATTTACAAAAGCAATAATAATAATAATAATAATAATAATATTATTATTTACTAGAACTTACAAAGTAAATAATATAATTTAAAATAAAGTTGAGCACTGAAAGTTTTTAAATTTAAAACTATGGGCCCATGAGGTAGCAAATGTACAAAATATCTATTTGTATCTACATGAATATTTTGGTTAAATAAAAGAGGAAGCATGTGCTAGCCAAGGCCATCAGCAATTTTAAGAAGGAAGTCACTGAATGACCATTTCCCACACTGGGAATACTGACCCCTCCCAAGCTGTTACACTGACTGCAAGAACCATTTTTATTTTTCAGAATCAATCCACCAGTCCTTCAAAAAATATCCTCTGAGTGCCTGTATGTCCCAGGACCATGCAAGATCCTGGATCTGTACGGAATAAAAATGATACTGCCTTTACCTTGTGGTGTCTATACCTGGTCCGCACGTAACTGGACTGATTCCCTTTCCAGGACGAGCTTAACACGCACCTGCAAAGCACGTTGGTCAGCAAGAGTCCTCCGTAACACCCGCCCCCTTTTCCTGCCACCCTGCTGGGCAGGTCCACAAATGGCCTGGAAAGGATCATCAGCAGCAACTGCTTCCCAGGACCCTGAAGCCGGAAAAACCATGTAGGATGGGATTTATCTTCTGCAGGAGGAAAAAGGAGGAGGAGGAGGAGGAGAAAGAGGGAGCGGAGGAGAGAAAACAAGGTAGTTTGGCCTTAGGCCTACCTGAAAGCTGGTTAACAAAGTTGCTTTCATTTCCATAACCTTTCTGTGTCTGAAGAAAGTGAAGACCTTACTTTCTTTATCAGGACAAGGCAAGCATCCATAAAAGCAAATTCATAAATTAGCCTTCATTAAAATTTAGAGTGTCCCTTTGTCAAAAACTACCATTAAGAAAGTGAAAAGGCAAGTGACAGGCTAGGAAAAGCTATTCACAAAACATCTATCTAACGAAGGACTTCTGTCCTGAATTTATAAAGAATGCCTACAAATCAGTAACAAAAAAGGATGATAATTCCATGCAAAAATGGACAAAAGAAATGGCACTTCATCAAAATGCCATCCAAATGGCCAATAAGCACATGAAAAGGTACCCAATACCACTATTAATCAGAAAAATGCAAATTAAACCATGGTAATACACCATTATTTATCTACTAGGATGGTGAAAGTCAAAGGACTAATAACATCAAGTGTCGAGGATGAGGAGTTGCTGCAGTACTCATGCGTGTCTGGTGGGAATTTAAACTGGTTCACCTAACCCACCACACAGTAATTCCATTTCTAGGTATAGACTCAAGATAAATGAATGCATATGTTTGCCTGATGCTGTGTACAAGTATGTTCACAGCAACTTCATCCATAAAAGCCGGATATTGGAAACAAATATCCATCGACAATAGAGTGAATAAATGGTGCCATAATCATACAATGGAATGCAAGACATCAATGAAAAGAATGAATTACTGACATATGCCATGCCATGGGCCAATCTCACAGCAAAATAGTGAGCAATAGAAACTAGACATAAAAGAGTTACCTCTATATGGACTCAAAAAGAGGCAACACAAATATATTGGTCAGAGTAGGGGTTACCTACTCTCAGCTGAATGAGGGGGTATGGCTGATATCTTGGTGGTGGTTCTAGGGATATAGACATCCTCCTAACCAGTCACCCGATTTTCTGAAGACATAAGCCATATCATGACATTCTTGTCCACAAAACCCATCGGTGGCTCCCATTTCACTCAGGGTTGAAGCCAAACCTTTTATTGTGGCCCACCATAACTGCCACCACGTGGCCCTGACCAGCCTCCACTCCTCATTTAATGTGCTCCTTGCTCCTGCTGAAGCATCCCTTGACTATATCACTGTCCCACGGCTTTCGCCCTGGCTCTTCGCTCTGTCTGGAACGTTCTTCCCCCAGATAGCTATAAAGCTCACTCTTTCACCCCCTTCAAGACTTTGTTGAACAGTGATCTGTTCACTCAAGCCCTACCTTGGTCTCATCCTGTTTAAGACTTCGAAGTTCCCACTTATGTGTGTATGTCGGGGGGTGGACAGTGGTTGGGGGCTGTTGATTGGAACCCATCAAAATCAGATTGCCAACACTGGAGAAGGAATAAAAAAGAACCTGAGATTCTATAAATGATCAAGAACCAGGAAAATACTTAAGACTTTTTAAAATGTTGGTTTATTTAAAGTATGCAAAATTCACTCACATTCTTTCCCCTTTGGTCTTTGGCAAATATTTAGAATATACAAAAAGACTTCATATGCGGCCCCTGGGGAAGCTGGTGAAAACCAGCAGGATGCGGGAAGAATGTGGCCATATTCCCAACAATGTCAAAGTGTGTGTGTGTGTGTTTCTGGGTGTGCAAACACATGGGGTAGGAGAGCAGTGATGTCATGCATAAAAATGGACCCAAATACAAAGTTAACGAGAGCTTTTCCTTCACTGTGTCCTTACTCTGATCCCAGATACAGCAGAAAGGTTGCCTCTTGCTTCTTCAAGCCGAAGAAATGAGTTCAGCTAAGTAAGGATGGAGGGTGCTGGATGGGGGAGCAAAGGGCAAACAAGCAGCAAAATCAGAGGGGGAAGAACTATTTTCTCCTTTCATGGAATAGTTTAGCAAACATGAGAAGGGTCTCCCAGCCACAGAATTCCCATATTTCTGGGACTTCCACAGGGTCTTCCATAGACATGCAGGGGCAGCTACTGAATTATACTTGGACTACACGCACCAGTCATCTGGTTGACCCCACTGGTCCCGGAAGGCAGTGTGGTGGGTTTCCACACCTCTGCATGACCTGATTACCCCAGCTACCATCCCTGCTGGGGAAAAGGAAAAGGCTGGTGCTTGTCTCAAGGGAGTTTTAAGAGATACAGGTGTGGAAAGACGTTTTTATTTCAGAAAAGTCATGTCCCGTAGAAGAAAAGAAACAGAATATTGTATTCAGAAAATTACAAGAATGAGTTTTGCTGAAGTGTGCACTGTTAAGGAATGACGGACAGGAAAGTAAGCCTTAAGTTAGTAGGGAAAGGGAGAATCCATGCTAACTGTGACGTGTCACGCCAATGTTAAATGTTTTCTTTATTACCTACCTCAGAGGGTGAGCGTGAAGACCACATGAGTCAATGCACTGGAATTAATGGCGTGTTTTGGTTGTTGGTCCTAAATTTGCTCTCAATTCAATACCATAATGCAGCATGTCCAGGCATGGAGGCTGAAATCCCTTGGGGGTTGCCCATCTGCTGTGGGTTGGGTTGGTGGGTACATGGGAAGGGTACAATGACTTCTCCACCCCTGGCCACGATCCCACACTCTCATTTTTGCACTGGCCCTGCACATCCTACAGCCAGCCTGCACCGTGAACTGAACCTGTGGGGCAATCCTCTCCAAAGGAAAGGGCGAGTTATATGCCTCCTACTGTCAAGAAGGAAGGACAGCCCTTCTTAGGACTCTGCAGGTTTTGGAGGCAACGTATTCTACACAAAGGGATGCCGCTCACACTCCTTTCTTGGGTGACTTGAAACATTCCCAGGGTGCCTTGAAAACAAGAATGACACAAGCAGCCCTGCCACTGGGCTGAATGACCCGAAGTCTTATGGTACTGGTGGCATCTGCAGTGGGAAAAGATGCTGTGTGGGGAAGGAGGATCACAGCACAGACCCCTAGGATTCTGGCGCGAGGCCACGCCATCCATAGCAGGAAGTGTTACATGAGCATTTCATTCAAAAGCATGTCCAAGACACAGACGAAGCACCTGACCACGGGCCTTGCTCCTGGTACGGCAGAGCCTCTCCCAGGTAACCGCAGACAGTCTAGGTGCCTGTCTCTAAGGAAGGCTCGTACAAGAGCCACAAGCTTTGGTGCCCATGAGCAAATATTGACTCTGCTTTACCACCTCACAGCAGCCCCCTGGGAAAGCCCCAGGGGTCGGTAACACCTTCTACCATCAGGAGTCATCTTGCTGCCCACCACCAGGCCAACCGAAGGCCAACTCTGAGGAGCGCCCCCTTCCCAGACACCCCTGCCAGGCCTTGGCGCCAGCCTGGTCCGTCCCTGGGGAACTGGAGCGTCGCGAACAGGTGCTGGGTCAGGAGCCACGCCCGTGAAATCGTTCGCAGGCCACGTGTAGGCAATATGCAGAGCTCCTTCCGGCTTTCAGCAGGCTTCGACTGCGTTTGCCACCCCCCTGAACAGCCTCATGGTCATCCATGGACTGGAGTCCAAGCAGGAAAATTCGGGGAGGATCTGACTGATTTTTGATGCGCATTTCAATCCAACTACCATGGGTCCATAGTAAATCTTGTGTATTTAGTGCTGTGACTAAAAGCAGATGGAAAATGCTTTCAAATTCAAACTTAGCAAGGTGTTTTGTTCTAGTAAAAGGTTGTGGTAAATATTTTAAATGATCAATTATTTCATGTTGAGAAAAACTTGTGATTTTTTTCATATACGTGTACCTAATAAGAATTTTGGTTTCATATTTTGAAATATTTCCCTTCAGATTGGGAAAAAAATCCACCTAAATACAATGAATGTGTTTATTCTAGAAGTTGTGGGTGACACAAAACTGACAGAAAGAACTTGGCAATGGGAAAAAATCACAGGTTAAGAGTTTCAAATCCCATATCCATGCAAATTTCTCATTCCTCTAAATCATGTAAGAACTTTAATCAAGAAGACAGCAAATTTTATGAGAAGAAAAGTATAAGTGAACAGAAGAGAAAACTAATAAAAAAAAAAACAGAATTTACTGGTTTTGGAAGCTACAATCCCAAGTTCTTAATTGGCTCAGATAAATGAATTACAGTTTTTGTTTTTCTTTATATTGTATTTTTTCAAATATACTGTGTTTTAAATTAAAACTTGCAGAGTTATTCTCTTAATCCAATTACAGAGGTTGTTTATTGAGGTCTAAGGCATTCCGAAGGGGTCAGAGATGCGTTTAGGGCTGTTATGAGTCTCCTGGAACAATGTAGAAAATTCAGTTTGATGTGCTGTTTATTG
The DNA here is from genome assembly GCA_004026885.1 of Lyroderma lyra. NCBI lineage: Eukaryota > Metazoa > Chordata > Mammalia > Chiroptera > Megadermatidae > Lyroderma > Lyroderma lyra. The sequence continues at coordinate 262,058 of PVJL010001442.1, forward strand.
AAAGAAGAGTCCATAGATTTTGCCAACTTTTTAAGAGACCTGTGAATCCCTGCCTTCCCTTCACAGATTAAGATCTCAGAAATAGACTTAATTAGTGCAAACATTTTGGGGGTATTGTGGTAGTTCGTATCAGGCCTTTTGGTTTGAAGAGTTAGGCAGAATCGTCAGCAAGTAAGGAGCACCTGCTGTGGTTGACGTCCTACTACGCAGAGGACCGTCACTGACACACCGTGTCTGAGGGGGAGAAATTCCCATTACAATGATCAGAATTGTGATGTGCTAAACAGGCTGTGCAAACACAGTGCTTTCCCCCCTTAGGGTGTAATGCCACTGCTGCCAGGAATTTTCACTTGGGCCAGTGCCTTGAGCACCCTCACAATCCTTGGAGGTACACGAAAGGGGTATAACTAACCCTATTTGGAAGCGAGAAATGGAGGCAGGAGAATGAATCATACATTCTCTTTCTTTCGTGTTCCTACATTGCTCATTCCATCCAGAAGCTTCTGCTCCACACCCCAAGGAAAACAGTGTTTGGGAAGAACCTGTGAGGCCGCCGGGTCGCAGGTCCTTTCGGGACGCGTGGCCCCCCTGCCTGGTGGGTGCTGCACGCTCCCGCTGTGTCTGCAGGCTGCAGAGAAAACCACCCTGCATGCTTCCCACGTGCCTCTGCGTCAGCCCGGAGCCTGCAAGCCGGACCTGACTCTCGGAGGCAGATCTGGGCACTGGGCGCTTTCTCTATCGTCACAGGATGCGAGTGTGGGGTTCTGGGTAAGCACGTCTGCCCTGCACACCCCAACCCGCCATCCAGGAGGGTGTCTCAAGTTCATGTTGGGGGGAGGGGAAAAGGAGCATGAATGTGGAAACTCCAGCTGTGTCGTCACCTCACGGTTTCTAATTCAGCCTGGTTGGTAATGAACATGCTATTTTCTACGTAAGTCCGTGTGTGTGACATCGTGTCACTTCTCGGATAGTTCCAAATTCAAGAGTGGGGAACAAGGTATGACTCATTATTTTCTCTTAAAATCCTAGCAAGAAGTTTATAGAAGTGAACTGATTTAATCAAGATCACATACCTAGTAGTGGGTTTGTCAACAGTAAGCATGTTTTCTCAATTGCCTTCCTTCTGAAAAATTCAGTACCAAGAAGCAATCTCAGAAATTCAAATGTACTAATTGGGATAATGTGACAAATGATTTGAAGTAAGCACTAAGCCAGAAAAATCTTTCCAGGTGGAGTTCACATACTCTTGAGCAGCAGCTCTAATTTCCCTGTCCACATCTAGTCTAATTTAATGATGGTGGGTCATTTAACATTCTTCAGCCTCATTTTCATCTGTAAAACGAGGAGTTCAAGCACATCTTGAGCTTCAGAAATCCTCCCAGTGTGAACATTTTTTAAGTCTCTGAGCCCAAACCAGTTCACAAAGATGTGTAACTCTCCCTGCACTTATTCTAATGCAATCACTACCTTATTCTCCATTGTCCTATTTCCCACCTGTACCTACAATTTAAGCATTTTACAATAACACATGCTGAATGGGAGCTTCTTGCAGAGACTATTATTTGAAACACACCCTCCTCTGCTGAACGCCTACCAAAAGCTCGGGATCTTTCGTTCATCGGAAAACACTGAGGCTGTAATGAGGCAAGACAGACAGGGAGAAGGGACTTTCAGCACACAGACCCAACAAAGAACTCACATTCAGAATGTAGAAGGATTTTCTACAAACGATTAAAAAACAAGATTTAGAAATCTCATTTTTTTTAAAGTGGGCGAAAGACACTAGCCAAATGGCCAACAGGCATAAGAAAAGGTATTCAATTCATCAAGGAAATACAAATCAAAATTACAAAGGGATAACACCACACAGCCACCCAAATTACTAACATTTTTAAAGATGAATAATAAAGGGTTGGTGAATATACTAAAATTAACTCAAAATGGATTAAAGACCTTCACATAAGACCTGAAACAATAAATTGTATAGAAGAAAACATAAGCATTAACCTTATAGACCTAGGACTCAAGGAAGACTTCATGAACCTGATTTCAAAGGCAAGGGAAGTAAAAGCAAAAATAAATGAATGGGACTATATCAAACTAAAAAGCTTCTGCACAGCAAAAGAAACCATCAACAAGGCAGAGACAGCCAACTGAATGGGAGAAAATATCTGCAAATAACGCATCAGATAAGGGTCTAATATCTAAAATATATAAGACTTAACAACAAAAAAACAAACAACCCAATTGAAAAGTGGGCAGAAGAACTAAACAGACACTTCTCCCACCAAGAAATACACATGGCCAGCAGACATATGAAAAAATGCTCATCCTCATTAGCTATCAGGGAAATGCAAATCAAAACCACAATGAGATCCCACCTCACACCTGTGAGAATGGCTGTTATCAACAAGACAAGGAATAACAAGTGCTGGAGAGGATGTGGAGACAAAGGGACTCTGGCACACTGCTGGTGGGAGTGCAAAATGGTACAACCACTGTGGAAGGCAGTGTGGAGGGTCCTCAGAAAATTGGGAATGGAGCTACCATTTGACCCAGCAATCCCCCTTCTGGGGATCTACCCAAAGAACTTGAAAACCTTTGTCCGCAAAGACTTATGTACCCCAATGTTCATCGCAGCGCTGTTCACAGTGGCCAAAACATGGAAACAGCCAAAGTGCCCTGCGACAGATGACTGGATAAAGAAGCTGTGGTACATATACACA
>PVJL010001443.1:0-65001 GCA_004026885.1 Lyroderma lyra
CTTCGTGGGAGAAGTGTCTGTTTAGTTCTTCTGCCCACTTTTCAATTGGGTTGTTTGTTTTTTTGTTGTTAAGTCTTATTAGTTCTTTATATATTTTAGATATTAGACCCTTATCTGATGTGTTATTTGCAAATATTTTCTCCCATTCAGTTGGCTGTCTCTTTGCCTTGTTGATGGTTTCTTTTGCTGTGCAGAAGCTCCAAAAGCCTTCTTACCTGATTCTCACAGTAACACTTTGAGCTAGATAAGATAATTCTCATTCTTATTTTGTATGTAAGGAGACTGACAGGGAAGTTAAACCAAGGGATATGCAGATGGTGAGTGGCAAGAGCAGAACACAAACACAGGTCTTTGGTTCCTGATTCTGCCAGTGTGTCTTTAGATCATACTGACACAAGATTAAGTGTACAGTCACTGCACAGGGAGAGGGGGTCTGGGTCCAGGATGTATGCTGTGCAATCTTCCTGGTTGCTAAGACTCACTGATAATCGGATTCTCTAGGTTGCTAGGGGATCTGGGATCTGCTAAGAGTCTCAATTTATTGTAAGAAGCCCCAGGTTATTAGAGACCTCAGTTATCACAAGCCCCGAGCTCCTCACTCAGGCTCTAGGATCTTGAAGTCCTCAGGTTGTTAGCCCATCCTGGTTGCTAAGAATCTCAGGATCTTAGAGGCCTTGGATTTGTAGAGGCCAAAATCTTTTGAGCATCTCCAGCTTGTGAGGGTTTCTGAGTCACTGAGGACATGGGCTCAGATGTTTAGGTCCTGGGCCCTCCCAAAGCCATGGCTCAGGCCTGCAGTGTCCCTCCTCCCATTCAGCCTCTTTCTATCTGACCAGATAGTGTCATGGAAGCTTTATATTTTGCTTAGGTGTTTCATCTTAAGGGACCTTGTTCAGATCCCACAACTGACTGACCTGATCATTCTACTCAGGGTTCTAATCACGTAGGCAGTGGTTTGAGGATCTTTAAAGCAGAAATGTGTTACAGTTTTAAATAAAGCAGATGTTGAAGCACATTTAGGTTATGTTTACATTCTAATCACTCACCCTCTAGCCAGTCAGTTTTAAATCATCTTAAATTAGACTTTGTGAAAAATCACAGAGTTGGATGCCCCTCATTTCCAATTAGTTTATTATATTAGTCAGAACCATAAAACTAGCTTGTGCATTTTTCCTTTTAAAAAAAGATTTTTTATTTTCAAATAATTATAGGTTCACAGAAAATTGTGAAAATAGAGAGGGATCTCTTCATCCAGTTTTCCCCAGCAGTTACATATTACATAGCTGTAGTATAATATCAAATCAGAACATCAACTTTGTTATAGTGGGGTTTCTAGTTCTGTGCTGTTTTATAACATGCATAGATTTGTGTATCTGCCTCTCTGGTCAAGATAACAGAACTGTTTAGGTCCCAACAAAATCTCCCTGTGCTATTCCTTTATTGCCACATCTATCTCCCTCCCTTCCCAGTCACTGTGTGTTTAGTAGTCCATCGCCTTAACCACTCACACACCTCCTCCCACCCAATCGGTATGTTTTAAAATGTATTTACCTAACCTTTAATCATGCCTTCTGTGTATTTTACCATTAACAGTCCAAGGAAACACATGTATAAATATACCAAACTCCTTGTTCTGTAATAGCTCACATGCAGGGCTACAGCCATGTACACTATAAATTGCAATGTAATGTGGTGGTTCTGTGACAGGGATAAACTCGAGGTGCTGGGACAACCAGAAAGATTAGAGGTTTCAGGAGTGTTGGATTAATACTTTCTCTAAAAGTTGCAATGCTGGGTGGGTTTTGAAAGATGAAATTGAGTTATCTGGTGCCCAATGAGGAGAAATTTTATGCAGTTAAGCTTGGGGAAGAGTTGGCATTTCAGAACTGGGGAGCAGAGGGGAAGGGGCTGGAGGTGAGGCTGGAGGCGTTGGGAGAGGACACACTGTGGAGGCCATTTGGCTGCTGAACTGAGTCCGCTGAGATCCACTGAAAGCTTTAAAAACAGAGAATGGTGTATCCAGCTCTATCATTTGGATGTAGAGAGACCAGTTAGGAAGTGGTTGCTGTGCCAGATAAGTTACGCTGAGACCACCAACCAGAGTAGTGACAATTTTTTTCCTCCAGAGGACATCAGAATGGGGAGAACAGAATGTGCCATGAATGAACAGTCACTTTTTACAAGATGGGTGGTTTCCCTTTCTGTTGAGGCTGTATCATTTCCCTGAGAGCAAATTCTGAGGATATAAGTCCAAGAGGATGAATACTAGCAGAGTGTGGAGCTCCCGTGACCTCAGTGAGGGCCAGCCCCGCACAAGCGTGAATAAGGAAAAGCCTCTCACCAGTTAAAACAAGCCTATGCTTTTCTTTTGCAGTATTCTCCAGGCTCTTTTACTTAGCCTTTTTTGACAATTCAAATGTAGTTCGCAAAAGTTTGGTTACTTGACTTCCTCTCCCCAATACAACAATAATTAAAAATGACCTTTTATGGAGTGTCTGCTTGGTTCCTGATTCTGTGTAAGATGCTCTGCATGTTATTAATCCCCTCAATAATCTCTGTGGAAGTTCTTTTCACTTTCCAAGTAGGGATACTGAGGCTCAGCAAGGCTACCTACCCACTGAGGTCACAGAGCTAGTGAGTTTGCAATGTGGGGACTCCCACTCAGGTCTGGCTGCTCTCAGCCATCTCCCTGTACTGTAAAAGTCATACATAATGAGAAGGGAGGGAAGAATGTCAGCCAGTAATGGCACCAGGGCAAGGAAGGGAATAATGTGGATTGAGGAATCTGATGACTGTTAAATGATTTTCTACTTACTTCATACAAGGGGTGCATTGTCAGCGTTCTCCATAGAAACAGAACTAAAGAATATGTGTACACACACACACACACACACACACACACACACATACACACACACACATGCACAACTATAAAAAGTTTGGCTGGAAGAGCGGATATATGTGTGTGTGTGTGTGTGTGTGTGTGTGTGTGTATTCATGCAAGACCCATGCAGTTATGTAGGTGACCACCTCCCAAGGTGTGCAGGATGAGTTGGGAATCTGGAGACCCAGGAGAACCAATGTGTGGTTCCAGTCCAAAGGCTGAACGCTTGAGATTCAGAAAGAACTGATGTTTTGGTTCAAGTGCACAGGCAGGAGAAAAGCCAATGTCTCAGTTTGAACATAGTCAGGCAGGAGGAACTTCCTTTTATTCAGAGAGGGTTAGACTTCTAGTTCTATTCAGGCCTTCAACTGATTGAGTGAGGCCCACCCCCCACACATTAGGGAGGGCAATCTACTTTATTCAATTTATAGATTTAAATGTTAACATCATCTAAAGCACAGTAGAGTGACTATAGATGACAATATTGTATCCATAGAACTTGCAAAGAGACTAGAACTTAATTATTCCAACCACTAAAAAGAAATAATTACATAATGCGAGAGAGATGCTACTTATCCCTATGATGGCAATCATATCACAATATATAAATGTATCAAACTAACATGTTGTATGCCTTAAATGAACACATTACATGTCAAATATATTTCAATCAAAAATGTTAATCTTATTCAGAAGCACCCTCACAGAAACTCCCAGAATGTTTGACCAAATATTTGGGCACCCTGTGGCCCAGTCAAGTTGACACTTTAAAATTAACTATCACTGGGAGGAAGACAGAATAATGAAGGAGATACAAGCTAAAAGAATATGATGGTGCGAGATTATTTCGTGTATGATTATTGACTTTACATGACTCCGACCTCCTGACAGCAATGCCTTGCAATTACAGCCATGTACTGTGATCAGTGATGAAAAGAACAGACATACAACTTATTGAGAAGAAGCTAATTCTGTTTTCGATATACTGTGGTTGGAATGGATCAGTGAACAGGTCTTCCTCTAGGAGCTCCAGGCTCTCCCTACTTGCAGCCAGAAAAGGACTCATTTGTTTTCATTGTCCACACAGTGACCCTGGCACATTCTTTGGGACCAGACCCAGCGGTCTCCTGATGGAGTCCTCTGGGCTCCGACCAGGTGATTTTCATTCACTTCCTTATTTCTTCACATAGCATTTTTTGATCTTGTTCTCAACATGGGAAAATAGACATGAAAGACTCGTCAGGTATTTCCTAGTCTGGTGAGAGTGATAAAGGAGATACAGATATAGTGTGATAGATACTGAGATTACAAATTAGCACTGGCTGCTGTGCAAGGATGTAGGAGATTCCTAACTCAGGCCAAGGAGCCCAGAGGAGGAAGTCAAGCTTCAGTGATATCTTAAGGAGAATTAGAACCTAGCCAGAGGATTGAAACAGAAAGGGTGTGTTTGACATATGTAACAGCACATAAATGTGCTATTTTTCAAAACATTGGCACACATTTAAGGAACTATCAAAAGTTTGGTTAGAGCAGTGTTTCATATCCTGGTAGCACTTTGGAATCACCAGGAAGCATAAAGAAAACACTGGTGCCTGAATCCCACCCCCAGAAATTTTGATGTAATTTTCCAGGGATGGGGCACAGGCATCAGTAGTTTTTGTTTCCTAAAGTACCTCCAGGACTGAGAACCAGAAATGTAAGAGATGCTGCTGAGAACTTAAACCTGAAGCGAGCTGATGGAGGATTTCTGTCGGGATATAGTCAGGAATCAGAGCTCACTTTGGGGAAACAAGGAAGACTCGTGCAAAGCTCAGCAGAGAAATAAAGACCTGCCGATTTCCAATTGGGGCCGTGTCTGCCTTCATAACTGATCCTTTTGAGCTGCTGTTTCTTATTCCCCATTTAAAAGTGAAAGTCAGATGGGAAATAATAAAATGTGCAATAAAATAAAAGAAGCTGAAAGATTACTCAATAAAAAGAAGCAATAAAATGGTAAAAGCAGGCTGATCCAATAAACCTCCCCCCCCTCCCCAAACTCAGACAGAATCACCACCAAGGGCCAGACAATAAAAACAATAGCTAAAATGTACTGATCTAAGTGGTGAGCATTTTCATGCATGGATACAGAGAGGAGGATTATTTCCATTTTACAAAGGAGCAAAATGAGTCTTGGAGAAATCAAGTATGATGGTTCTAGTGGGCAGGACAGGGCCACACCTCTGTCATGAAGAAATGGAGGTTAACTTGTGAAGACTAAATAGCCAGTCAAGGACAGAGCAAGACATTGAAGTCAGGTTTATCTAACTCAAGTACAGAGCTCTTTGCCTTGAACAAAGACTCTAGCCTGGCTGCACACTGGAGTCATCTGGGGGAGCTTTTAAGAAATACTGATGCTGAATAAATACTTTACTAAAGAAGACATGCAAATGGCTAACAGGTATATGAAAAAAATGCTCAGCATCACTCATCATGATGGAAGTGTAAATAAAACCACAATGAAATATCACCTCACTTCTTTTATAATATAATATACATATTAAATTTGTTTATATGTATAAAAACAAATCAAATCCCAAAGGACAACAATTTTTGGCAAGGATGTGGAGAAATTGGAACCATTGCACACTGTTGGTGGGAGTGCAAAATGGTGCAGCCACTGTGGAAGACTGAATGGTGATTCCTCAAAACATCAAAAATAAAATTACCATGTGATCCATCAATCCAACTTCTAGATATTTATCCAAAATTAATGAAATCAGGATCTTGAACAGATGTTAGCACTCTCATGATCATTGCAACGTTACTCACAATGACCAAGATGTGGATATTGAAACATCTTGGCTATTGTGAATAATGTTTATTGACAGATAAACAGATAAAGAAATTGTATATTTTGTACAATAGTATACTACTCAGCTTTAAGTACATTCTGCGATATGTGACAACATGGATGAAACTTGAGGACATTATGCTACGTGAAATAAGCTGGTTGCAGAATGACAAATGCAGCATTATTCCATCCATGTGAGGTACTTAAAATAGTCAAATTCATAGAATCAAAGAGTGGAATGGTGGATGCCAAGGGCTGAGAAGACAGGAAAGGTACTAATCAATGGGCATAAAGTTTCAGTTAAGCAAGGTGACTAAGCTATAGAGATGTGTTGTGTAATACCGTACCTGTAGTCAATGTTCATGTTAAGTGTTTGTACCACAGTAAAACTAAAAAAAAACAGAAAGAAAGAAAAGAAATCTGATGTGATTGCACCCACCCTTAGTTTTTACTTGGTCAGTCTAGGGGGTAGCCCAATGCCACGGTACAGCTTAACATGTTTATGGCTGTGCTCTGCTCTTAGTAGTGATTGCATCTATGTACTGAACACCTGGAGTACTCAGTCTTTTACTTTAAGTACTAAGTACTAAGCATCTATAAAGATGTTTTGGGTATTGTTATTCCCACTTGAGAACTGAGGAAACTGAGAGGTTAAGCCACTTTTTGTGGGTCACCCAGCTGGTAGTCACCAGCACCCGTGCGCATGCCCAGGTCAGCCTGACTCCAAAGTCCATGCTCTAACTGCTGTGCCATATGGCTTCCCTGCAGGGGGCCCTGAGGAGCACAGACATGGGTGTCACACACCCTTTCATTTCACTCTCTGTCTCTCAGGCTTTAGGGTTGACAGTAGCACCTTTCTTTCAGGCTTGTCCACAATGAACTGTCACATCCAGATGGAGAAAGGGGGTGGTTTGTGGTTCAGCATTAAAGAGGAACTTGCTGCCAGGTAAGGAAGTTCAACAGTGAGATAGGCTTCCTGGGCAGGCAGTAAGCACCCACTATCATCACTGGGTAATGACCTAAGGATCTCAAGGGTCTTTTGGAACGAGAAGTGTCATCCTTCAATGTGCGTGTGCGTGTGCGTGTGTGTGTGTGTGTGTGTGTGTGTGTGTGTGTGTAGACTCGGGCAACAAGAGTTGGGCTTAGGTGCTTCTAATATATCTCCAGGCCCTGAAATTGAGGGGCTCAAGGGGACTAGTCAAAGCTGAGTGGGAGAGAGAGATGGTTCTAGAAGATGAGCTCACAAAACTGGGGAGTTCCAGAATGCCTTATTGTCAGTTTGGAGTCTACCCTCCCTGATCATTCTCTTGAAGCTGGGTGTCTAGGGACCCAGCAGTATCATGGAGGTGTCCTGAGTTGAAGCAGGGTTCTGGGCCACTGCTGCTGCTACCACTGCCACTGCTGTGTCAGCTTTTGTGGGAATAGCACCTGATCAGTAAGCTTCCTTCCCTATCTTCCTGCAGCTGTTAACCAGGTCCCTAGGCTGGGCTGGCCAGTGAGGGCCATGGAAAAAGAAAGGTGCTGATCGGAGATGGGGGTGGTGGGGGAGTCCTGGGCTCGAGGAGTGATGAATCCAGAGAGAGGGGAGCCCATGCTGGTGCATCCCTGGTCTCTGAATCACCAGACCTGACTCCTTATACCTCTGAACCTGCTGTGAATGCTCAGGATAAGATTACTTTTAAGTCACTTTGCTGTAGAAAAATAAAAACACAGTCTCAGTATAGCAGTCAACTTGGTTTCTTTACTTATAAATTGGGGATATTAATCCTATCCCCTTTGAATTGTCGAGGGGATTAGATGAGATTAAGTTATAAAACATCCAGAAGAAGCCTGGCATTGTGTTTGTTGGCTTTTAAAACCCACTGAAGTTAATTGCCTCTGTCCCTTTCTTTCCCCACACTTGGATGGGAGGAGCTCACGCTTCTGTGTGACATGGTGGATTCCAGGGGCTGGGAAGATGGGAAAGTTACTAATCAATGGGCATAAAGCTTCAGTTAAGCAAGATGACTAAACTATAGAGATGTGTTGTGTAATACCATACCTGTAGTCAATGTACACTTAAAAATTCATTGAGGGTAGAGCTCATGTTAAATGTTTGTACCAAAATAAAATTATAAAGAAAAAGAAAAAAAAGAAAAGAAATCCTAATGTGATGGTGCTGGGTCATGGGGGCTCTGTGGGTCATGCTTAGGAGAAATGATGAAGGGAGCCATCGAAGGGTATCACAGGCTCTTTGTTTAAAAAATTCATTCTGGTGAATGTGTGTAGAATAGTTTGGAAGAAGCACCTTGATGCAAGGAGAGCGTCAGCATACCATGATGGTGGTCCGAACTAAAGACAAGAGGGTACTCTCGGAGGGAAAGGAGAATCAAGAGCTCTTGGGGATGATTGGTTGGGATGGGTGAAGGATGTAGTGATGAAGAGAAGGAGTGAAGAACAATATTCATATTTCTAGTTTGCATAAAACATTATGAGTTTAAAACCAAAATGTTTTAAACCAAGAAAGGGAAAACGTAAAGAAGAGTATATTTTAATGGGAATGTGAGTTTAGATGGTAAGAGAGGGAGAGAAGACAGTATAGATAATGAAAACAATCCTGGGAAGAGATTTTATTAGCTGGAGACCTAAGCATGTCTATAGGAGGAAGGAGGAGCTGATGAGAAGGAGATGCTGCTGAGGCTGAGAGAGAAGAGATGGCCGGTGAAACAAGCCTTAGAGATTGGAAAGGATAAAATCTAGAGCTCAGAGAAAAGGTATGCTTTGATAAATGTAGAAGCACCCCATCCTCACACTAGGGGGTGAAGATGAAGGCATGAGAGACTACTGATGCATTTTGTCAGTGGGACTGGGCTGAGGCAGAAGGAGGAAGAAAATCTTACAAGTGACCACCTTGTTTTTTCTCACTGAAGCAGAAGGCCATGTCTTCTGGGAATGAAGCGATGGGACAGGGCAAGGAGAGGGCTCAAGGACAGCTATGAGGGTCTTGAATACTCTTTAAGAAAAATGGGAGAGAGAAAGCTGATCAAAGACAAGCATTAGTGCTAGTGCCAGAAGTACTTCATAATAGAAATAACAACCTATTTTTAGTGCAAAGAGCTAAATTCTCTCTGTGCCTTTCCTCTCTCATTTATTCTTTCAACAATCTTATGAGGCAGGTGTTACTAATGTGAAACTCAGGAAGTGTCCAAAGTCTGAGATGTAAAGTGTAGAGGTGGGCTACAAAGTCACACCCTTAACTGTCCTTGTCATCCTCAATGGCTTGAAACACTAGCAGGGGTGAGGGCCACCTGTTTGCAGGGACACTCATTCTCCAGGTTATGTGGCTTCTTGTTTTTTGACCTTATAAAGGTAGAGGGCAGGTATGCTGGGGTAGAGGTCATGAGAAAAGTGAAAAGGTATGTCAGAGTTGGTGGTCATGGAGAGAATGAAATGCAAGATTGCAGAGGTTGGGAAATGTTGGGTGATGATGGATGCAGGGGTGATGAGGCCATTTGGGTTGTTAGCTGAGACAGAATGGAGGTAGAAGTCATAACCTGGTGTGACTGTCCTTTGTGATATTGGGGACTGGCCTTTGGAGCTAGTGATGAGAGGCATGGAGGGTAGACCGAACTAGCTGAGGTGAAGGGAGGAGGGGCTTTTGTGGGTGATGGTTTAGAAGGGGTTGTGGGCATGAAAGACTGTCTCAGTACCGCCTGGGGGACTTTTGTGTGGGAGAAAGAGCAGCCTCCATTGAGAGGGCTGCCGGTGGCAGTGTTCTGGGGGGTCTTGTTTCAGCTCAGGCCAGGAGAGGGAGGTTCAGTGCTAGAAGAGAGTTTCTGTGGCATTTGGGCTTAGGGACTGATGTACTCCAATGACACTGCTCACCCCATCCCTCTGAAGACACCCACTCATGGTCATGTCCCAATGGGGTTTTGAATTCACATAAACTTCGGTCTCCGTCCAAACTCTGTCCCTTCCTGGTTGTGCAATCTTGGGTTTCAGAATTCAATAATGCCTGGCATGTAGGATAGAACTCAAAGTATGTTGGTTTTCTCCCCTACATGCCCTCCTCTTCTGTCAGCTGCTGGGGCAGTGTGGTATCAAGCAGGATTGGAAGGGAGAGGGGCTGGCCTCAGGGAACCCTGTCCTGGATCTCAGGGGTGTGGGTCATGCTGCCTCAGGGCTGCAATGGAGCTGGTTGGCAGTGTTGGCGCCTCCTCTCCATTTCCCTGGCCTTGTTTTCCTTCTTCCGAGGGTAGCTGCCTGAAGGAGGTTGACCAGGGCTGTTGAGCTGCCTGCCATCTCAAAGCCCAGCTTTGAGTCAGCGTGTTAGGGGCTTCCCCCTTTTGCCTGCATGGAAGCGAAGAGCTGGGCTCCCAGGAGGCAGCTGCGCCTACCCAGGACCATGTTGCTGGCCTTTGCCTCTCTGCTCAGCTGCCTGCTTACCTCCGGCCAGGCCAAGGTCTACAGTCGCTGTGAGCTGGTCAGAGTGCTACAGGATTTCGGCCTGGAGGGATACCGAGGCTATAGCCTGGCTGACTGTGAGAACCCCTCTCCTTGGCTGGCTTTACCCACTTCTCGGTTCTACTCCCTCCCTCCTTCTCTCCCTTCTCCTTTTCACTCAAGGGGTATAGCCTCAGGAGCTCTCTGAGCCTCAGTTCTCATTTGTAAAGCAAGGATTATTATGAGATGGCAGAGAACATCCAGTAGGGAGTCAGATACATAGTGGACAGGCAACAGGCAGCCAAATTAAAATCACCCCATCATTTCCCCCACTGCTCAAGTAGTTTAGTGCCCTAATTTTAATCATAGCATGAGGATCAGACATTCCCACTGAAGTTTAGGGCACACCGAGCAAACCAGTAACACCAAACTTTACAAGCTGGACTCATTGTTTCTCTAGTTCTGGGCCCCACTATAGGCCCCACCTGTGTCTTCCTAGTCTTGCCTCTAAAGATCTAGCTCTTGTTCATTCATTCCACAACAGTTTTTGGGCCCCACTACGTATAGAACAGTGAGACAACGTGAGGATTGCTGGCCTGGGGGCAGGAGGCCAGTCTTGACTCTTGGTATTTTGTATGTGTATGTGACATTGTAAGTCACTTTGCTTTTCTGAGCCTCGATGGAGTCATTTGTCAAGTATAATAGGTGGGAGGGCATCTGCCCCAATCACCTCGAAGCAGGAGTTGAGGCTTGAAGGGGCTAACACGCAGGACCTGCACTGTGAGCACTCTGGTCTGGGTTGGCCTGGACTGTGTGACCCACAGGCCTGTGTCTCTATCCTATGCAGGGGTCTGCCTTGCTTATTTCACAAGTGGCTTCAACACAGCTGCTATAGACCATGAAGCTGATGGAAGCACCAACAATGGCATCTTCCAGATAAACAGTCGAAAGTGGTGCAATAATCTCCACTCAAGTGCCCCCAACCGGTGCCACATGTACTGCTCTGGTAGGCTGGGCTGAGCCGGGGCTGGCTGGGGCCAGGCCTCTGCACCAGCCTTTGCTCTTCACTTTTTGCTGCTCTTACTTTTATCTGTGAATGGGGATCTCTCTCACATCCTGCTGGTCCTACCAGGAAAGCAGGATGGGGCAACTGTGGAGGGTGGGAGCTCTATGAATCTTATCTGGGGCCCCAGATGGGAGACTGTCCTGAGTGCCATAGGAGTGGAGGGGGATTGCTTCTGATAAGAGGTGAACGTGATAGAGCAATACTTGTGCTTCCAAAGGGGTCAAGAGACAGGGTTAGGTTTAGGATGGAGGAGTGTGTGTGTGTGTGTGTGTGTGTGTGTGTGTGTGTGAGAGAGAGAGAGAGAGAGAGAGTCTTTGCATGTATATTCAACTTGACACCCTGCTCCCTCATTGTGTTTCTCTGCTCCTCACCCCAGATTTGTTGAATCCTAACCTCAAGGACACTGTTATCTGTGCCATGAAGATAACTCAAGAGCCCCAGGGTCTGAGTAGCTGGTAAGTATCTTGGGCTGACCGCCTCCCAGGTGATGTGTCCAGGACTGGTGTAGAGCCTCAGGGAACTAAACTCTGAGTGCCTGCTTTGTCCCAGGCACCATTCCACATCTTCACAACCCTTTACAGTTTTCAAAGCACTGTCATATCCGTCACCCATTTATTAATATCTGGCTCCCCCTCAGTAGACCGATAAGGTTGATTGGGCAGATATTATGTTCCATGTACTCCAAATGAAAAACGGAGACTGAGATGCAAAATTACTTGATCAAGGTCCACAGCTAGTAAACGAAAAACTGCACCCACATCCAATTCCCCTGGGTCTTTCGATTGTTGGTAACTATAGTTTATAGAATCTTTCAGGACCATTACCTTATTCCAGAGTCACACTGGCTTCTTGAGGAATATAAGCAAGATCCTGGGGTGCTCGGGTCCTGGGGTTCCAAGTTCCCAGGGGTTCTGAACTTTGATAATAGTATCCTCCATGATGTCAATGTCAAAGAGCCCAATGACCAGGAGTGCCCCTGAAGGACCGCTACTGCTATAACAACCAAGAGTGAGTGACTGGCCTCTTTGTGTCTTCCATTAGACTGTGGGACCCTTGAGGGCAAAGACAGCTCAGCCATCTCTGAAGCTCAGTACCCCACACAGAGGCTGGCACAGGCGGGTCCTCAATAGATGCATGTGGGAAGAATGAACAGCACGCTTTCCATATTCTGGGACCACTTCCTATTAAGTTCAGTCACCTCTAAGGGGCTATACATGCCAGAAATTCACTCCCAGTGCACAAAAGGGAGTGTTCTTTTTATTTCACCCCAAAGGACCTGTTTCTTCCATCCCAGGTGATACCCCCAAGGCCTGAAGCTCTTGGGCTCCTGCCTGAGCTTGCATTCACCCTTCCTAATTTTATACATGTGCATATGTCCTGTGGAGCCTGCCTCACTCCAGGTTCAGTTCTTAGGGCTTCAACTGTCCTCAAACCAACATGTCTCCAAAGCTGCGGCCATTGTCAAGGCCCATCTTGAATCTTCTCTCTATTCACAATCATTTTCACCTCCTCCTCTTCCTCATTGGCCACATATCATCTGTCCCTAGTCCTCCTCCATGGCCCCTTATACCCAACTCTTCTCTAATTCATCACTTGTGCAGCTGTCCTAGTCTGGATCCTATATATTTCTAGACTCCTGCCAAGGCTCCCCCATTGGTGCCCCAGCCTCTATCTCACCCTAGACATTTCATGCCTTTCAAATTACTTTGCCAGCCTTGTCACTGTCCCATCTGTCCATGGTTCTGGTTATACCAGCCATCCAGAATATTTTACCTTCCCCACTTCCTTCCCCCTACTGGTATTTCATCCAGAAATGTGAGGAAAGGGAGGCTGGAGACTCCAAGTGGAACTCTCATCAGAAGAGCTGGGAAACTGTTGGGCCACTGCCTCGGAGGTCTCTCAGCACACCGAAGGTCTAATGCCCCATCGATGCTCATCCAACTCCCTTGACTGTGGGAAGGAGGTGGGACAAGAGAAGGCTAACAGAGTGAGGTCCCCGAGGGAACTGATTACTTGATCTGTTGTACATCATGGGCCTTTATATAAAAGTTAGTTTGGATAAAGATGCCACGGTTAAAAAAAGGAAAAAAAAAAAGGTTTTTTAGGCCCAGACCTGGTAGAGCCGTAGGCAGGGAAAGCATGGAAGAGCGAGGCTTGGCGCTGTGACGTCAGTGAATTGCTCATTCTTCCTGAAATTCAGCATGTTGCCTGTGAATACTTCCATGGTGGTGATCCCCACTAGCCTGTGCAAGGGGGCATCACTGTCAGCAGGAGCAGCATGATGTAAGAAAATATTAATAGTTTTGGATTGGGGCTCTGGACCCCGGGATATCAGGTCTTTGCCACTGACTTCTCAGTGGACTTGAGCAAATTACTATGCATCTCCATTGGTAAAATAAGGAGGGTGGGTAGGTGATTTTTTAAGGGCCATTATCTTCCCTTTTCTTTTTCTAGTGGGTTCTTTGCTAGTTAACACAGTTTAATTTTTTCTCTTTCCCTTGCTAGCCCCGTTCCTCACCCACTTCTGGTTTAGAGCCCACACATCCTTCCTGCTGTGCTCTGAGCAGGGGCTGAAGGCTGCCGCTGATTTGCTCTCTCCTCTTCCCCATCCTTCATCCTCAGGGAGGCCTGGAGGCATCACTGCCAGGGCAAGGACCTCAGAGACTGGGTGGATGGCTGTGACTTCTAGGATCCTCTCTGGATGGACCAGGCTGTGCACAGCAGGCTCGGAAATGTGGTTTGGTTCCTGACCCACACGTGGGAAGACGAGCCAACTAATAAACTATAGTTAAACACGAGTGTGGTTCTCAGCTATCACCATGTTTCCAGGGGGCAGGTTAGAGACAGAGCATCTTAGGGTTTCTTCACCTGTTCACCTTGGCTCCAAAAAGCTTAGTGTGGAAGGCTTGCTGCTATTCTGGGAGTCTTGGGTGGGGGTTGGGGGAGGTCAGTGCCTCTCTTAACCACATCTGGCAGGGATAAATGTTCATCTGGGTCAATATAACTCCATATGTGCTTGTAGTCGCTGTACTTTGATGAGAGGTGCTTGTCTTGGGTCACTGTAGTTGTCTCTCTCCCCTACCTTGCTGAAGACCCATGACTTACCATCTTTGCATGATTTGTATCCTCTGCTTCAGCTTTATTTTAGATTTCTGTTGCCTGCAACCACCTCGTTGCTCCACTGGGCCCCATTCACCCAGGAGTAGGTGGAGTGAGGTCCTTACAATCAAAGCGAGAGCTGTGAAGACTTGGAGGCTCTGGGCTGACATGATGGCCTCAGGGCCCCTCAAGGTAGGGCTGGCAGGGCTCAGTCCTGGACAAGGGACACTGGGGGTCTGGGCTGGTGGTTGACCAGGAGCAGGTGGAGGTGGAAGAGGAGTATGCAGGGGAGAGGGCCTTGGCCAAAGCCTGTGCGTGGGAGTTAAACGGTCTATAGCTCCCTCTGGTAGTCCCAATTCCCAAGTGAAGTGCTCCAGGACACTTGAGTCCTGCTTCCATGTCACACTTTTTGACCTCACATTCTATTGGTCGCTATGTCTTGTCTATCTTACCTTTATAATGTCTCTTGAAACTGTCCCTTCTTTCCTTCCCATATACCTTTAAGTCAAGCCCCCATCACTTTTTTCCTGGGACCATTGCAATGGCCTCGGAAGGGCATCCCTTGCTATCCCTCCTCCCCACTCAGAGCGAGCTTTCCACCTTGTTATTCACTCGTACTGGTCCCAGTGGCTTTTCTCACCTTCAGGTTAAGGTCCAAGTTTCTTGGCTTGGTACACAAGTTCTTTCATGACCCAGGCTCATCCAGATTCATTTCTCAACTGTTCAGAAACATTTGCCCTAGCTGGTTTGTGTCCCTGGATCTAATTCCCCGAGTGTAACATGCTGCTTCATCCCTTTCATCACCACCTATTATACCATTCCTCCCTTGCTCATTGCACTCCAGCGAGCAGACACACTCCTTCCGTGCAACAAGCTTGTCTTCACCATAGGAGCTTCATGTCTGCTGTTGTCATCAATGAATGCCATTTCCTCAGATCTTTCAAGGGCTATTCCTTTCTCTTCAGTCAGGTCTTGTCTTCATTTTACCTCCTCAGTGTGACTTCTTTGACCACGTTCATCTCCATCTCCGAGCCTTTGCTCAGCTATCTCTTCTGTAAACCTGCCTGGCAGGCACCTCCCACCTGTCTCTCAGCACTTCAGCCGCTCCGCCTCAGGCCGGCCGGCAGACACTCTTCCCCAGCGAGTGCGCTGTGCTTTGTGCAGCTCCACCGTAGCTCCTGCTGCTCAGGTTCTTGTGTGTGTGGTGTCTTCCATCTCTGCCTGACTAGACCCTGAGCCCCATCCCCGAGACGATGTCTTTCTGGTATATGAACCCCCAGTGACCAGCATAGTACCAACTACATAGTAGGCACACAGAAAATGCTCACGGAGTGAGTCTGGACAGAGGTCCCCACCCGGCGCTGGGAAGTCTTCCAGGGGTTTCTTGGCTGTCCTCCCGGGCAGGTTGAGCTGGATATGCTTTGGTGCCCACCAGCCACTTTGTTTTGGGATTATTTTAGCTTGGATGCAATTCCTTTGAAAAGAAGCCATGAAGTCTAAATTACCCTACAGACAAATGGCTCTTAAGGGCACCAAGTTAGCCAAATGAGCCACGCCCTTCAGAGACATGGCATGGAGAGCAGCGTCCAGGAGGCTAGATGTCCACATTCCCCATCACATTCATTATCGGGAGTGGGTTTCTTTTTCTTTTTTTTTTCCAACAAAAGCATCATTACAGTTCTTAGAAATGAATGACATGTCAACAGTGGTGTGATTCTGGGGCTCAACGGCCATTGGAGAACATTACTTGTGCATTTCCTGCAGGATGTAGATGCAGTGGTCCCATTCCTTAAGAAGCAGGCCACAGGATGTTTGCAAAGTGATGCCACATTTGCTTTCCATGTATGCAGGTCTCCTCAGTCCTCAAAGCTGCCACATGCATAAGATAATTTTTTGAAATCACAGCTCCAAGGTGCTCTGCTCATATCCATTTCTGCTCATTCACTCATTTTGCCATCTGGGAGAACTCCCTAGTGCACAAACTGCAGCAGGTGCCAAAGGTTTAAAAAGTTATGGGAGAAAAAACTTGAAATTGATCAAGTCCTATCTGTCATTTTTCCCCTCTCCTATAAATTGAAAAATGGCAGTTATTATGTCATTTCAGGAGAAGAAATGGTGACACTGTGGTGTTCATTTGGATGAGAGCTTAACACTTTCCAGACTGGGGTGGCTTTGCCTAGCATCAGCATGTGACTCGAGGATGTGTTCCAGGGCTCCATATCCCCCCTAAAGTTATATGCAAATTTTATGCATATCTATGTGACTATGTGCATTTTTTTTCTGGGAAGAAAATTTGTAGCTTTCACCTTATTTTTAATCCAAACAAGTGATCAAAACAAGATCAAGAATCAGTGTTTTACAGGAAGAAAAAAGAAAGGAAGAAAAGATAGAGTGTATGTCTTAGCTTATTTAATTCTCATGTTGTAATCACCCTGAAAACTAGACATCATCATCTCCATCACATAGGTGAGGAATAGAGGCTCTGAGTGTTAAGTTAAATATCTGCTGAGATACCTGACACCATTCTCAACTTAGACTCATAGACTGTTAGAATTGGGATGCACTAGAGAGATTCTTTGTGCATTTTCCACCTTCTCTCCTTCTATAGAGGAGGAAACATAGACTCAGAGAAATTAATTAAATTGTCCAAGGTTATATAGTCAGTTTACAGCAGAAATGGGTTAGAAACACAATATTATGGCTCTGTGTCCTTGCCTTTCTATTGCTTTGTTCTTACAAAGTCAGTGAGTGAAGGTTTCACTGAATGTTAAATTGAATTAGTAAGAAACCCTCCTCCTCTCACCTGCTGTCAGGCTGGGTGATTCCCACTGGCCTGTTTCACGGTCCCCAGGGACCTCATGGCCTCAAACATGTTCAACCTATTAGCCTTTGGAATAGACAAATGCATGCATAAAGTGATTCCCTGTGCCAGGAATCTCAAGTGAGTGGGGAGAAAGCCATTAGCTAAATAAGCCAACCGTTGGCTTGGGAACTATTTTTGTAGCCACTTGGAGAGCAGAGGAAAAAGCTTGGAGGACTTCAGCATGATATACCCCTCAGCATGGTAACCAGGCCCTTCACCCTTTGGCACCTGCCTATCTCTCAGTGGTCATTTTGGATATTTTCCCCCTTTCCCCTGGGCCTATGTGCTGTCCCCTGAACTGTTCTTTCTGTAGTACCCCACCCTCCTTGCTTTGCATCTCTCACTCTCCTTCCAATGGAAAAATCTCTGATTCACCTTTCCTAGTGGTTTGTTTGCTGTCAGTATTTCCTGCTCAGATGATGAATTCCTTGAGGGCAGGAGCCTGGCATGTAATAGGCAGACAATCAATAGGAGTTTAATGAGGGGTGAATCTGTGTTCTTCATGGGTGCATCCTTCCTTCGCTGCCCTGCTCCCTTCCCAGGAAGCTCGCAGCTTAGGGCCTGCCTAGCTACTGTGGATCAGGGCTGGTGACACACCCCCGTGTGGGAGAAAATTCCTTGGCCACTCGAGCCTCTCTTGCTTCTCTGCAACAGAGGAGCATGCTCATTGGCACTTTCTGGAGGTCTTACCTCTGTTCTAAGTTTAGTTCTCAAAACGAAATTGAAATCTCTGAGCATGTGGAGGAAGAGGTCTCAGGTCTCTTCTTGGGCCTCTAGACTCAGGCAGGCTGAGTTGAGTGCTGTCCACCAAGATCACCCCCGTGGGGGGCCTGCCTCTGACATCCTCCTTTCCAGCTCATCAAGCCCCTGGTTCCAGACACCCGCTGCAGATCCTTTCTCACTAGGCGTGTCTATGGTTAAGACTCCTACAAAGATAGCTGGAAAGAGGAAAACAAAAGGACTCCAGCACCTCTCTGCCAAAAGAACAAAGCAACAGTGTGTCAGTAGCCAGCTCTGTGCAGATGGCTACTCACAGAGAGGCTTATTCCTTTCACTCCCCAACTGCAGCAGACTCCACTGATTCTGTTTCTGAGCTCATGTGCCATTATTTTATTGATTAATTAGCTTATTGATCTCACTCTTTGAGGTCACTGACAATTCACCCTTGAATTATGGGGGTTTGTGATTGTTCCAGATGGCTGACCTTCATGTCCTCATTTAGGTCACTCTTTAAAAGGTGACACATCCCACGTCTCTCTGTCTACCACATCTCTCCAGGTCTTGACTATGGAAATGATTACACACATGGGTACTTGTTTGAAATGATGATGATGATAATAAAAAAAAACCCTACCACTCTGAGGAATTTAGGCAGACAACTCTGTCTTTGGTTAACAACCAGTCAATAATAATGAGTAGCTGACAATTGATTGGCTCTCTAAAATTTCCTGCCTCTTTTTCTTTAAATAGGTTAAGTTTATAGTCCTGCTCCAAGATGAATAAAGTCAGAATCCCCACATCAGTAGGGGAACATGCATATGTGAGGTCAGGAGTAATTCAAAACAGTTAGACTATTCTTTGCTCCATCCTAAGTTGATTTGAAGTTATTTTTTAAAGGAAGTCAGAAATCTAATGGAGCAGTTCAAATTGCAACTTAATCTATGTATTTTTAAAAAAGTGTATGAAACTGTTAAATTGGAAAAAAGCAGAAACACCCAATAGACTCCAAACTCACTGCATGGACATTTCATTTGGTTCTTGCCCCTGCTGGGGGCGTCTGAGGACAGTCCTTGCTCTTCTGCACCTGACAGTCTAGGCACCAGCCTGCAGTAGTGAGCGGTTAGTTTGGCTCAGGAGGAGGGACGTCCATGCTCTGGCAAAGCCTGGAAAAATGATTGCTCTCAGTCCTTCTTGCTTTAAGTGGGTTTACAAATGGAGTTGTGAGCTTAGGAGCTTGGGGTAAAGATTTGGCACTGCCACTAACTAACTGGGTGACCCGAGGCAAGTCCCTTCCCTCCCCTTTTGGGTCTGCTCATTTGGAAAATGAGAACAGGAGGTTACAAAGTCCGAAGGGACTGTGGTAGGCAGAGTAATGCCCCCTCCCCACCCTCTGGTATGGGTGTCCACACCCTAAGCCTGCAACCTGTGAATGTGTTACTTCAAATGGCAAAAGAGATTTTGAAGATGGGATTAAGTTAATAACCTTGAGATAGGGAAGTTATCCTGTATTACCAAGTGGGTCCAATCTAATCACAAATTATCCCCTGAAAAATGGACGAGGAAAGCAGGAGAGGGTCTGAGTTGGAGGGAGATGTGATGATGGGAGAAGGCCATTGTTGTGTGATGTGAGAAGGACTCACTCCATTATTGCTGGCTTTGAAGAAGGAGGAAGAGGCCACAAGCCAAGGACTGTGGGTGGCCTTTAGGAGCTGGAATGGTAAGGAAATGGAGACTCCTGAGAGAAGAAAGCATGGGACCTGGCTCCCCACTCCTGGTCCGAGGCACCTTTCCATTGGTCACATTGTATAGATACATTTCTGTTGTGTTAGTGGGTTAGGAGTGGGAAGGGAAGACAGAGAGAGAGAGAGAGAGAGAGAGAGAGAGAGAGAGAGAGAGAGAGAGAGAGAAAGAGAATGGCAGAGCACCCGTGTATGAGCAGAAGGCACAAACCACATATTAGACCTATCTTCATGGCCTGTGGGGAGAACTTGAGTTGGAGTGGTGGGGGGAGGGAGGGGTCAAAGGTTGGGCTACAGGAAATGAGCCTATGGAATTAGCATGATGCCATGAGGGTGAAGATTCTGCCTAAACAGGAAGCTCTCTTTTGCCACATGAGGCTCAAAAGAAGAGTTCCCCTCCCCACCAAAGGCACCTCCCAACCTCCTTTCCACCTGAACATCCTCTTACAAATCATAGGGAGCAAGAATGCCAATGTGACCTCTGTAGGGACAAGCAGGTCTGTTTAACAGGGGTGAGGAGGTGGGGTGCAGAGAGGATCCAGAAAGGCTGGCGTGTCTGAGGGAGGCCACGCTGGAGCCTGTGTCCAGCCCAAGTTCACTGATGGGCTCAGGAGGAGTCAGGACAGAAGATGGATGAGCAGAGGGATGTGAAGGCCTCCTTTATGGTTTTCAGGTTTGGGCAGCATCTCTGTCCCGCTGTCTTCGTGCCACATGCCTATGGTCCAGGGCAGTATCGTTCAGACCATGGCCTGGGACCCATTAATGGGTCATGAAGTCATTTACAAAGTTGTGAGCAATAGTTTTTAAAGATTTAGAGTAGAATAGAATGGAATTTAGAGTATACACATTTTTGCAAAGGTAAGTGTTGTGGCATAAAACTTTATATAACTTTTTGACTTGTCAGGTCTGGCCCTTTCCTAAGCCCTTGGGGAAGGAGACTTGAGTGTGGGGAAAGGCAGACACCAGTCGGTCACTTCCACAAGACCAACTTTTAATATGACCATGATTGGAAGCACAAATAAATAAACGCCAGAGAAAATGGAACAACCAAACCAAACCTCAGAACATCAAAACCAAAAATCGGAAAACAAAACAAAACAGATTTTGGACAGACAAACAGTAAAAGCCCCCCAAAGAAACAGAGTCAGACTGTACAAGCCATGTCACAGGGAGAGCAGGATGAGGACTGGAGTCACCCGGGCCACTGCGCCTCCATCACAGGCACTGGGATGGGTGGGGGTGTGGCCATGGTCACCCTGTGAGCCAGCTTGAGGGGCAGGGGTTTGTGGACCTTCAGAGGGTTGAGAACCTTCAGAGACTACACAAGGAGCTGACACAGTCGACAGTTCTGCGGGTTCCCTCTCATTTGTGCGGTTGTGGTTCCAGCGTGGCCCTGCGGTGACTTTGGGGCTGGACCCCAGTTCTGCCGCATGGCTGCGGAGTGGCTGCTGGAAACCGCATGAAGTGTCGTGTACAGAGATGACATTGAGGTGGCGCCATGAGAAGGCTGGGCATGCAGGTGCTGTATACATCTGTCAGTGAGATGTGATGGCAGGTTGGCTCTGGGACAGTTCCAGAGTGTGACTCGTTTCTCCTAAGAGGGATGCATGGCGGGGCCCGAGGACACGCGGTGGCCGGAGCGGGGTTTTGGCAGATCATTTGCTATGTGTGCATAGGGGGCTCTTGCTTCTTTCTGTCATCAGGGGCCATCCCGCCTGATCCTGCTGTCCCCTGTCCTGGGTCTTGGGCCTCAAGGTCTATTTGGGGGGTGCTGGGTGGTCCAAGGGCTGTCAGCAGGCAATCTCCTCCAAGGTCCCCAAGGCTGTCTGCATGGGCACATTCACAGTGTGGCTGATGGTTTCAGAGTGGTTTGGCATTGTGTCACAAGTGCTCTGAAAGGAAGACGAATATGTATTCAGCAAACATTCACCATGAAGCTCCTGGCAGCCCTGAGGACTGTTCTCCCCGCTGGGGGCTCCCGGGGCACTTCTCTTCCCCAGACATCCATGCTCTGATTCATCATCTGGGGGCAGGAAGCTGAAGGGACCCCTCTGCCTCCAAAATGTCCCCCATTGCCCACCTACATGCCCACCAGGGTTGGGGCAGGGTCCCTGGTGAGGAGGTTAAACAGCTGGTGTGACCCTCTGTCGTAGAAGTCCCCTAATGTGCCACCTGAAGCTACATCCAAGTGGTGTCTAGCTTTGGAGCTGGATGGCCCCCCTTGGGGGCCTCCTTTGGGACCTACCTGGGTAAGAGGGTACATATAGCCTGTGGCTAGTCCTGGGGCAAGCTGTAAGGGCTGAGGTCCCTGACAACCAGAGCTAGTCACAGCTGCCCAAAGGACCTGTAGGGTTAGGCTAGTCCCAGGGAGAAGTCATCCTGGGTCCCTGAGCAGGGTGAGGCTGAGATGGCTGTTAATCTTTAGGGAGCTTCCCAGGCTACTCTGCGCTATGGCGGGTGGGAGACGGGGAGGGATGGGTGCAGAGACCAGCTAGGAGGCTGTGCCAAGGATTTGGGGGCTATCTGCTGAAGACAGTGGTGGGGGAGGGGGAAGGGATTGAGGGAGGTATGAGTCTGAGACATTTGAAGGCAGGAAGGAAGGTGGGGTGAGGAAGGGGATCGGCACTTGCTGAGCATTTACTATAAAGTAGGCAATGCTGATTGCTTTACAGGCTGGTCCCACTTCATCCAAATGATGATTCCCCTACCCCACCCCAGGTCCCTGTGATGAGGCAGATACTTAGGGAAGTAAGGAGGTGAGTAACTTGTCCCCAGGCACACAGCTGATAGCCAGGGACCTGGGATCCAGCCAGGTCAGCTCAGTTCAGAGTCTGCCCCTCCTCAACAGAAGCTGTTTTCTGTTCAAACACAGGCTGCAGGGGCCTGAGAGCATCAGTGTGGGATTCATGGCTTAGGAGTTGGGTAGAGAAATAGTGTCCAGAACAGAAATGGAACCAGTGATGACCTGCACTACATAGCTGAGGCCGGAGCCGATGAGGGGGCAGAGTTTGTGAAGGAGAATGGACAGCCGTGCCAGGGGTTGCCTCTTTGACTCTGGGCACGTGAGGCAGAGGAGGACAGTGGTCAGGGGATCTTGGCATCCAGCTCTGATGTCACCAGCTGTGTGACCTTGGCCTTTGGATCCCAACTGCCTCAAACACAAAATGGAGAAAAACAGACCTTTCTCTAGGGTGTCTCTATGGCTGGAATGACATGGCACTCTTAGGGCACATAGCACAATGCCTGACACACAGCAGACACGCAGCAGTCAGTAATTATGGGTGTTTTGCTGCTACCAGCTTCACAGGGCCCCACACCCTACATCCCCTTCAAATGGAGTAGAGTACCAGGACATGCCAGCTTGCATTTTGCCACCCCAGGGAATAAGGGAGCAGACCTACACAGAGCCTCTCTGGTTCCCCCAAGGCATAAAATGAGGAGGGTAGCACTGTGGCCTGGGGAAACTGGACTGGGCCGGGCGGGACCTGCCCTTGGGAGCATCTCTTGCTATCCACTGCGTCCATGGTTT
This sequence comes from Lyroderma lyra, assembly GCA_004026885.1. Classification (NCBI taxonomy): domain Eukaryota; kingdom Metazoa; phylum Chordata; class Mammalia; order Chiroptera; family Megadermatidae; genus Lyroderma; species Lyroderma lyra. Next base: position 23,153 of record PVJL010001443.1, read on the forward strand.
ACTATCAGGCTTTGCGATGAGTCTCAGGGACAGAGACTCGAGGGTCACTCATAGTGTCCTTGGGTTTGGGAGCTGACAGGGTGTTGCAAGCCATGGGCAGGTAGTGGGGGGGCAGACTCCTTTTGCCTTGGCCCTGGTGCCTGGTTTCATGTTGCCTATACAAGTCAGAGGAGCAAGTCAACCTGCGACCCTCGAGGTGCTCTTACCACGTTCTCGTCGTGGCTCCCGTCATCCTCCTCTTTGCCAAGCAGGTCTAATAGCTTCTCTTTGATCAGCTGTAAGAAAAGCAGGAAGGGGTTTGTGAGGCTGGGAGAGTGGCACCACGGCAAAGACACCTCCCTCCACTCAGCTCAGCTAGGGAGGCCCAGAGGCAGTGGTGGCCTGGGCTGTGGCTGGACAGACTGTGGCTGGAACCCGGCCTGGCAGCCAGCTGGAGGAGCCCTGCCTGGTCTGTGGGCTGAAATGGGATTTGGGTGCAGGAGAGCCCCCTCTCTCACAGTGTAAACTGCTTCCTGTGGATGGAGAATGTGGATAAGACCTATGTGCGGATGTGGCTCCCCTCCCGTCAGTCCTCAGGAGTAGCCTGGGGGCCAGCCCTGGGCCTGGGGGACAAGATTACTAATCACCTTCTAGGTCTGACACCTCCACAGTTCATAATAAGATCAGGCCACATGAGTTCATGACATTTTATTCTTAGCAATAAAGGGTATATATTAAATATGTTACATGTTGTGATTTCAATTTCCCTAACTTTGTACAGTTTTTCACAAAAACTAATCAACACAGCAGAATAAAATCTGGTCATTGGATGTGGTCTGGCTTGGGAGAACAAGGTCACCATGCATAGAGCCAAGGTGTGGGACCCTAGGGGCCTCAGCCCTTCCCATGAGCACCTTTGGCCACTGCCAGCCCTCCCTGAGAGACAAGCACTGCTCTGCAGGCTGTTTGCTGGGCTGAGACTCAGGTGGCCTGAGGGTCTGGGCAGGGCCTGGGCACACAGCAGGCACCCTGGCACTGTGGGAACCAGGTGGACCTGCAGAGATGCGGCAGGAAGGTGGATGAGCACCCAGAGTGCGTGGAACCAGAAACCACTGGCTATTGCTTGAGAAGTTTCAGAGGTTTTGTTCCAGCTGCCTCCTGAAGGAGACATCTCCCTAGAGTGGCAGCAGCTGGTGTGCCCTTGCTCTTCTTAGGACTGATAAGCTGCCCAGGAAATGCCCCTTTCCTCATCCTGCCTGGGCCATGAAGCCACCACTCAGGTACTCAGGTGATGGGTCACCCAGAGGGCAGGGGTGTGTGTGTGCGCATGCACGCGCACATGCACATGTGAAGACACACCCATATATGAAGCCACCACATCCAGCCTTGCTGTGGGAGGGGCTCAGAGCTGTCCTCAGCCCAGTCTTGTCCCCTCCCCATCCCTTCCCCTCCCTCCTTGCTCCTCCCTCTCCCTGAGGATAGGACTATGGTTTCTGTCTCCCTTACACTCACCCCTCCCCTATGCCTAGGTCCTGGTGATGGACAGTGTCCATGGACAGGAAGATAAAGCAGGCTCTGGTGGAGAGAGGCTGTCCTCTGCCCCATGTGCTGGTTCTGGATGAGGGCACCCACATATGGTCATTTCCCCATGAGCAATCCTAAATCTTACCTCATAAATATAATCAAAGAGCTCTAGTATTGTGAGGATACTAGCACCAATAAACAATCCCATCTGACCACCAATATCACCTGGAGAGAGAGAGAAAAGACCCAAGATTTGGCCTTACTCACAGTGCTTCCAGGAAGGGGTGAACAGACTAAGAACTCAGAGACCAGGCCTTCTGAACTGCTCCCCCTGCACGGGGAGACTGTGCTTGTAACTGGAAAGCCAGGCCTTTGACAAGTCCCTCCTGCAATGCACAGCTCTGAGAGCTGATGGTTTGTAGCCCCTAGTGGGGATGGGAACTCCTGAATGCTTATAGGAGATGCCTAGAATAGGCCTTATAGGCTAACAGGCTTGCCAATTACATTTAGAACCACACTGATTGGGCCTTGCTTTGGCTCCGGGCTGAAAATAGAGATGTGTGTGGTCCTTGCCCTAGGGAGGAGCACAGTGTAGCTTGGAACACATATGTCAGGTGACCTGGATGGGAGTCTCAGTGGCACAAGAGGCTCTCCCTACCCCTGCTTCAATCATGACATGGGGTACCTCTCACCCTTGGGATAAGGCCATAGGAAGCATCCCCTATCTCCCTCATCCAAAGGTAAATGATCAATTTGGGTTCTTTCTAGAGCAGGGGGTCTCGCTTTGGAGTGCATGGGCCCCATGATCAAAGTTCTAGACTGGACTTCAGATCCCCCTGTATCAAACTCCTGGGAGACTTGTAATTGGTGTAGATTCCTGGAACGCCTACAAAGTCAGAATCTCTGTGTTTGGGGTCTGGAAGTCATGAGTTTCAGGGTCCCTAGGTGGTTCTCTGGCCCATCAGATTTGAGAACCATTCTCTCGTTGGAACTACAGATGGTTGGAGACCCCCTGAAAGTAAATGAAAGTGCTATGTGTGTGTACCTGGACATTTGTAGTGGGAGAGTTTATATTTGAGAAGCTATTATCAGTAGGTTGACCAGACATATCATTTCAAACAGGAAAGAAAACAACATTTAAAACAGGAAAGAAAGGTACTTTCCTGTTTCAAAAGGTACATAGGGTCAGCCTACTGACACCTTGCATTTAGCCCAGTGAGACTAGTTTGACCATGCATATCATTTGAAGCAGGACAGCACCATTGTTTTCGGTTTCATTTAAAATGGTATATCTGGTCAGCCTAATCGTCAGCATCTCCAAGGGGTGCTTTGTCCTTCGCAGCTGTGATCTTTAAACCTGGGCTGGGAAGAATGTTGGGAAGGGGGGCACTACTGGGAGAGGGCATGTAGTCCTACTGGAAATTTCAGGCTGACCTTTGGTTGAGAACTTTCTGATGGGTACGTCTGCCCTCTCCTCCCCTGACAGTGGCTGGGAGGAGCCCAACAACCACATCCCCAGGTAAACAAGCTGAGATGGGGAGGGGCTCTTCCTGGTGGGACTTGGTGTGGGCTCAAAATGACTCCTCCTCATTCATCACTTCCCCCAGTGGTCCCTCTGATATCCTTAATGGAGGCTTATGGGGGAGTGTGCACTTATGAATACGTATGTGCACGTCAGGTGTGTGTGTGTGTGTGTGTGTGTGTGTGTGTGAGCCAGGGAGCCATGGGTTGTCACGTGTTTGTGTTAATGCATGCAATATGTCTGGCCATCGCTGGCGTTATGTAGGTGGCTCCCTATGTTTAGGGTAGGTGCACTGAGTGTGTCTGAGCAGGTGTGAATATGGCATGGTGGAGGTGGGCACAGTGTGTTTGAATGTGAGGAACCTGAGTGACCCTGTGTGGGTGTGAGTGTGCCTGTGTGCACGGGCAGTTGAATGTAGTGAGTGTGTGAGTGTGTGGGCAGGCAGTGGGTGTGCACATTCACGTCTCTGTAACTGGGTGGCTCGCGTGCGGGTCTGTGCAGGCGCACTGTGCGTGCGGCTTGCCATGGTGTGTGTGTGTGTGTGTGTGGCTGTTGAGGTGCAGTGTGTACTGAGATGAGGGTAAGCTGTGTGGCCACGAGAGAAGGGCCTGATGGAACCTGGTGGCACAGGCTTTCAGCATGGAGGTACAGAGGGCGGCACGCTTTCCTCAGTGGGCTCTTCTGGTGGGAACCAGAGGCAGGGAATGGGCTCACCTTCACAGCTGGTGGATTCAGAGATGAAGCCTTCCCTGTTCTCTCCGCCACCCCCCCCCCCATGTGTGCACGTGGGGGTGGGGGAGCACAGGGGAGGGGAGGGGAGGGAAGGAGGCATGTTCTAAGTCTTCTTTAGGAGGTAAAGGAGGCAGGCAGGCGAGGGGCCTACGGCATGAGTCTGCAGGCTCACTTCCTTTGGCCACACAGCCTCCTAGGCCTAAGTGAAGGTGACAGCCACCTTCAACCATCAGGAACAGCTGTGGCTCAGCCCACAGCCTCCTGGGAGAGGTGCAGAAAGGCCCAGGTGGTGCCTGGAAACACCAGCTGGGCCCTGCGTGTCTGGCATGGAGACTGTCCAGGTACCAGAAATGACTGTTATAGTGGACTTCTGTGTTGGGGCTTTATCATATAAAGTGGGTTTTATTAGACCCATTTTACAGATGAAGGACTTGAGGGGCAGTGAGGGGAAGCAACTTGCCCACATCCTCACAGCTGGTCTTCCCTCTATTCTTGCGGGTAGAAGGTGTCTGTCCCCCTCCCCACAACTGCAGGACGCCACTCTCACATGGTTCAGCTCACAGAGACGACAGCTGTTCCTCCTTGCAGGGACATGCATCAGATCCCTTTTTGAGAGTGAGTGGGAGTGGGGAGGAGGGCCGAAGGGGCAAGTCTTCTAACTGTCCACTCTCAGGGCTTTTGTGAGTTTTGTGCTGGGCTGGGGTGGGGTTAAATGAGCTCCCTGCATCCATTATGTGGCAATGGGACAGGGAAGCTGATGTGGGGGTGGCAGTCAGGTTTGTAGATATTTAGGGACAAGTCGCCCTTCTTTTGTGTTTGGCAAAGAACGCAGTCCAGTGGGGACACCAGGCTTTCTCAATGCAGCAACAGGACATTCTAGGTGGGGGCTCCACTGGGGACCCTCAGGTGTCCACCGCCTGGTGACCACCCGTCCTGCCTGTATCTGACAGCTCTTTCTTCCTGCCACGGTCCTGAGGCTCCTACTCCAACCTGGGGGCAGACAACCATGGGATCTGAGGGCAGCTCTGCAAAGGCCCTGAGAGAACTTTAGCTCACCCTCCTCACTGTGTTGGTGGGGAAACTGAGTCCTCGATTGCAGCATGAATGGGGCTTAAAACCTGCACCACACTGGAGTCCTTCCCATTCTGGGACAGGAGTGTTGCAAGGAAAGAGGGAACAATGAGTGAATGTCAAGGCTAGACTCTTCAGGAGGCTTGTGTCTGTACGAGCCTGCCCCTCACCCCCCACCCCCTTCCTGTAAGGTGTGGGAGTTTGTGCAGCAGACGCTGGGACTTACCGAGTAAGGCAGCAACTTCATACGCCTTCTTCTGCTCAATTGTCTCGTAATTGAGAGCTTCAAAAAATATATCCAGAACAAGGATGTTCTCTCTGCAGAGGGATGTTCAGTACCATACGTGGTTAGAACCATCAGGATCCACAGGGATCATCTAATAGACGGGAAACTGAGGCCCAGAGAAGTGAAATAACTGGCCCAAAGCTCAGCGGGTTAGTGGCCGGGCTGGGGGCTGACACCGGGCACCCTGACTCCCAGTGCAGTGCCCTTCACAGGACCGGAGGGATACGTTTGCCCTTATTTCTCTCTCCACTCTCTCTCCATGCTCTCCAGGAGCCCTGCCTGGCCTGCAGGTCCTCGGGCACTATCACCAAAGGGGCGGCCTGGTCCTTTCCTGCAGGAGAGCTCAGGGCTCCCTCGACAAGGCTTGCCCTGCCTGTCCCAGCCGACCTGCCCTGCCCACTCCTGGCAGGGTCCTGCATTCCTGCTGGATTTATAACAAGCGTCTCCTAGTTTGCTATAGGCTCTGGCTCTACCCTGTGGCCAGGGCCAGGGAGAGTTTCTAGGGAGCAACCCTATATCTGGCTGGGGGTTTTCTAGAAGAAGTCCTTTGGTTCCCTCTTGCTCTCTAAGGCAAGTGTATTAATGGATGCATCTCGGCAGGAGAAGGCGTTGCTACGTGCAGAATGCCTGCTAAGCAGCAGGACCTGGCACCTCCAGCAACTCCCCAGCCCCAGGATGATGGGCTTTGGTGACTCTGTGGGCAGGTGGGAGTGGCTGGGGAGAGAGGATGTTCCTTCCCCACACAGGGCTCTCTGAGGTGCATTCAGTGTCACCATCTCTTGCCTGGTTTATGGCAACTGCCTACAAATAGGCTCCCTCCTGCTCATCTGGCTTCCCATCCATCCTCTAAACTGCTGCCTGAAGGATCTTTCTAAAACTGCTAAACTAATTCAAATGAAATAAAATTACAATTCAGTTCTTAAGTCACTCAAACTACATTTAAAATGCTCAATAGTCAAATGTGGCTAGTGGTTATCATGTTGGACATTATTTCATCGTAGAAAGTTCTATTGAAGAGCAGTGGTCTGAAATACAAATCTGAGCCTGTCACTCACCTGCTTGAAGCTCTTCAGTGGGTCCCTATTTTCTTAGGATCAAGTCCACTCCTTGTCCCTCTATCCCCAGTGCAGGTCAGCCTAAGGGGCCCTCTTGCTCAGACACAGGCACTGGGCCTAGCACCCCCACTTAGTTCTCTTATCTGTCCTCTGCTGATTCACTCGGCTGCACCTCTGCCTGGGACACCCTCCTTCCCCGGGTCTTTCGTTCAGTTATTCTGTTACCGTTCTATTCTGGGACAGGAGTAGTGCGAGGAAAAAGGAAGAATTAGTGAATGTAAAGGCTAGACTTGTCAGCTTAGGTGTTCAACCTTATCTTTTGAGCACCAACCCTGTGCAAGACATTCCACAGCAGAGAAGAAAATAAGAAAGATTGCTGCCCTCAGAGAACTTTCAATCTAGTGGAGTAGGCAGGTATTATAGTAAACAAGGAAACACACACATGAACACAGAATTACACCTGGTGGTGAGTCTTAGAAAGGAAAACCTGAGTGCTTTGAGAGAAAAAATAATAGGAGGGGCCCTAATTTAGCTGTGTGAGGAGATGACATGTAAATGAAGACCTGTCCTATGAGGGACCAGTTATGTGAAGAGTGAAAGGAAGAGCACTGCAGGCAGAGGGAACAGAATGTGTAAAGCCTGCCTGGAAAACTCCTATACATCCTTTAAAAAAAATCTCTGAAGCTTTTTTTGACTGTATCCCTATGCAAGTTGCAGCCAGCCACCTCCCTTACTGCCTGTATCAGCCTTGATAGTATTCAGTCATGTATTTGTCTCCCTACAAGACTGTAAGCTCCTTAAAGGCTGGGGTTGCATCCTCACCATCTTTGTCTTTATGCTCTAAGTGTTGAGCACAGACCTTGGCACACAGCTGGTGCTCAGTTAATGTCTACTAAACGGAACTAACTGCTTACCTTTGCCCTCTTACTTGATTGCCTCCAATTTCCTCCTGACCCATATCCCCCCCGCCACTCCCCCATTCAGCATGCCCACCAAGCTTACGAGATATATTTTTCTGATTTGTTAAATTTCTTCTCAAGGTACTTGGCTGAGGTCTTGCTGGGGATCTTCACCATGGAGAGCTCTTTGTTGTAGCGGGTCAGGTTGCAGGGGGTCCTGCAGAGACAGTAATTACTGTCCTTTTCCGCCAGTAGACCTGGAGGGGAGAGGGAGGTCAAGCTTAGTCAGGTCATGGGGCTGGGACCTCTGGGCCCACACTCGTCAGGTTCAGCAGCAGAGAAGTGAAGTGCCTTCCCAAGTTAGTGAGGGGTAGGGGCAGCAGAAAGAAGGGGAGCTGGGCTTTTGCCCTAGGTGAAGGTGTGAGCTCTCACAAAAATGTGCCCATTCTTTCTAGGTTATTCTTGGTTCTGTTTTCCTTCTGCTTCTTTTACTGTTATGTCACCCTTTAAAAATTACTGAGGAGGCATGACTTTTGGAGAATGGGATCCGAGAGAGTCCTGGCCCCTTCAACTTCCTGGGGCCTTCTTCTCTGCTCCTCAGTGTTTTTAGCCACACCGTGGGCCCCCTTTTGAAGGCAAATGTGGGAGACCATTTATCAGAAACCTGGGGGTCTCTCATAGTCAACACCGCTCTCCTCTGCCCATGGGTTAGGACTCATGCAAAGATTCGCAATTCCTTTCCTAGAGGCACTTCCCCACATCTGGAACACTTCTCTTCCCCTCCACTCTTCCTCCACCTAGGACTGTGTGGCTGCCAATGTGTGTGGAGACACACATTGGAAGTCAGTCCCTCTGCTCTCAGCCGGCCTCCTCCACCAGCCCTCCTGGAAGCATCAGGACATGTGAGTTCAGAGCTGCCCCCACTTAGCTCCAGCAAGTACAGCTGCTGAACAAACTTGAGTCCATGTAATTAGAAATTTCTGCCCATCTGGATTCTAAACTCTTTCCCAGGTCTGGATAGAGGCAGGCATGTAGGTGGGTCCAGATTTGGGGCTGCAGCTTTTTTGTGCGGTCTCCCTCAGGAGAAGTCTTCTGGGCAGGGTTGAGGCAGGTAACCCGCAGAGTTACTGCAGCCAGCAAACACCCAGCAGGCCAGAGGGGAGTGCTGGGTGCCTTCCACATGCACATGAGGAATGTGCACACGGCCTTGTGTCTCCCCCTCCCCGCCAAGCTCAGTGGAGCATGCAAAGACAGGACTGTTATGGAATAACCTTGGCCTCCCTACATGAGTCACTGAAGTGTGTGCAGGAAAACACTGCCAAGTTCCTTCGGTGACCCTTGTCCATCCTCTCTCATCTCTGTCCCCTCCTCTGCATTCCTCCATGCCTTCCATTCTCCCTAAAGTCCATTCCTTTCTCTCCTTTCTCATTCTCAGGGCCCTTCCAGCCTTCAACCACGTCCATCAGCTTCCTTCCCAGCCCTGCTCTCCATCTCCCTCTCCTGCTCCTATAGCCAGGCCACCCTGCCCAGCCTCTCTCCCCTCACCCTTCTCTGCTCCCACTTCCACCTGATCTCTCCCCTATACCCAGAAGTTCTCCAAGATCTGCATCTCAGTCCCCCACCGCATCATTCCATCTGTGCCCCAATACTGACCTAGGGCAGGCTCTGCGCACTCCTTATGCTGTTCAGGGGTACAGAAAGGTGCATCCCCTACAAGGAAGAAACACAGGGAGAGGTGCTCAGGCAGCAACACCTCTGAGGTTGGGGGAAGAGAGTGCATCTCATCACCAGGGAGGGGCAGCAGTCTACCAGTGGACAGTAGGAAGGGAGCCCTTGGATCAGGACAGCAGGAAGGCAGCGTATTGGTTCTGATCTGCCCTGTGACCTTGGGCAGGCCATAATGGGAGCCGCCTGGCTAACTTCTCCCTGATTGCTGTGAGAGTCCAACAGCTTATGCAGGTAATGGCTAGAAGTGGGGAGTCATGGTAAATACCTCCCAGTTCCTGGGCGTGCATCACCGTCCTTAACCTGCATGGCTCTTCAGAGGGAAATACCTATATGTTTTACCCACAAGAGACTTGAGGTCTCCCTTCTTCCCAGGACACCAGAGTGGCAGCGAGGGAGGTGAGCTTTGAAGCCAGGTAGTGTGATCCTGAGGCTGGGGCTCTTTCCACCACTCCACACTGTTGTATGTGAGAAGGGCTGCTTTGCAAGTTCCTCTTTGCAATGTCCTTGATTAATAATTGAGATTCCAGTAACTGTCAGCGGTGGTAGGATTAAAATCTCTACTGCGTATCCAGGGGTCAGTTTCCCTGGGGGGAATCTCACTGGCTGCTAATCCGGTCTGAGCAGCAGGGCAGGTAACCGTCACTATGGCTTGGCTGCCTTCTTGGCGTCTCTGTAGAAATGCAGGCTTTTTTCTTTTACCAAGTTCTAAGGTTAAAGTCCACCACGACGTCATTTCCTTGTCCTTTCCCCAAACACTTCTTTCAAGAGCTGACATGCTGTTATGCTTCCTTCTTTCTGATAATAATCATTTCACTGATATGTTTCCCTTTTTGCATTGCCTTCTAGGCACCTCACAGGCAGTTTTAAAGATCAATAACTCTAATGTTAGATTACTAAATTACTGATTACCAATGAGGCAATTCAGAATTTAGGTATGAGGATGCTCATTTGTAACAGAAAATAATTGGTAATAAACTAAATGTAAGATATAAGGATTTAATTAAATATAGTTAAATAAAGTATGTTATAAACATAAAATAGCAGCCACTGAATATGATAGCAAAGTTTCTGGCACATAGTATGTCTTCAGTCAACAGGACTTACAGTTCCCTTTCCCTGTGTACTAACACAACAACCACTGGTGTTTGCAGTTCACAGAGTATTTTAAAGTTTCTTAGCCTAATTTTTTCTTCATAACAACTAATGTTGTATTTTAAAGATAATGAAGCTGAGAATAGAGAAGTTTAGAAACTTGAGCAGGATTTACAGCAGGTGATGTGGGGAACCTGAATTAGAAGTCCAGGCCCCTGCTTCCAGGCCCAGCAACCGTTCCATCATGCGGCACCAAAGTTCCTGCCCTAAGCAGCCCCACCCCAGCCTCTGCCTCGGACATGCCTACTGCTTTGAAAGAGATGGCCGCATGCGCTGTTAGTCAGACAACAGAAATATGAGCACACACACATGTACTTGCTGACTGATGGAATTATGCCTCATTTGAGAGTGCTGGACATTTGGATGTAAGAAGAGAAACATCTGGATGAAAACAATAAACATGTTTGAATGTATACCACACCAGGATGCAAGAATTGCAAGTATCTATATATCTGGACACTAAACTCTAGGAGGTAAGAACAGCAAACAATTAGCAAACATATTGAGCATCTGGAGGAATGTTCTAAACATCTGGGTACCTCTGGACACCTGGATGCTGCCTTGGTTGCTAGAGTGGATGTTTCTATCCGCCCTCTAAGTGTCTGGGCACCAATAACAGTCTTCCTAGAACATCATCCTTTTGGGCACAGAGAAGGCCCCGAGCAGCTCCCCATGGGGATGAGAGGCACAGAGAAGGCCCCGAGCAGCTCCCCATTGGGGCGAGAGGCACAGAGAAGGCCCCAAGCAGCTCCCCATGGGGACGAGGGGCACAGAGAAGGCCCCGAGCAGCCCCGTGGGCCCCGTCACCTAGCGCTGAACTTGTGGCCCTGACCCTTGGCGCTGACCCCCGTGGCCCCACCCCCTGGTGCTGACCCCCCTTGGCCCCGCCCCCTGGTGCTGACCCCCCCCTTGGCCCCGCCCCCTGGCGCTGACCCCCCCCCGGCCCCGCCCCCTGGCGCTGACCTGGCATGTGGACCATGCGGCAGTTGCAGTTCTCCACGATGTAGCGGGTCTCACAGTCAATCCTACAGGCGGTGATGCTGTAAACAGGAAAGAAGTCGAGTCCCATCTCTGAGGATCGGCACTCGCCCCAAGGTGGGGGCAGGTAGGTGAGCTGCAGGACAGGAAGGAGGGGCCGGCAGTCAGCCCTGGACGCTCCAGCTCCACAGACTCAGTGCTCATTCATTCACTCATTCAATCAACAAACAATTATTGAGCATCAACTACATGACACTCTAAACTCCATTGACTTCATAGACCTTCAACATCTGTCTCTAACACTAGTTTTCTTATCTTTTATAATCTTCCTAGAAATGCTGATCTTCTCAGAGTCTCTTACATAGGACACATGTCTTCCCACTTCCACACTTTGTCATCTCCTATCTTTTGGAATGACCCAATTAAATTCTACTTCTTGGCTTGGTACATTAGGACCCCAGACCTGGACCTGGAGGACAAAACTTGGAGGAAGGTTCAGGATCGAATGGCCTTAGGCATATGCCTAAGGTGTTGTTCATGGTCCTTGGCTTCCTTTGCTCAAAACAATATTTATTACATAAAGTAAACTTCAAAACAAAGATACTGCATGAGATAAAGAAGGTTACTTCACAATGATAACAGGATTAATTAATCAAAAATATAATTCTAAATATATATTGCTTAAAGGTAAGTTTAAAAAATACGTGAAGTAAAAATTGGCAGAATTAAGGGAGAAATAGACAAGTCTACAGTTAGAGTTCAATACTACTCTCTCAGTAACTGATGAGTAAGCAGATATAAAGTCAGTAAAGATACAGAAGATTTGAGCAACATTACCAAACAACTTGACCTAAATACCTTTTAAAAAATACTATACCAACAATTACAGAATACACACACTTTTCAAGTGCACACAGAGCATTAACCAACATACACCATATATTGGACCACAAAACAAATCTCAAGAAGCTTTAAGAAAATGAAACTATAGGAAATATGTCTTTTGATCAATGCACAGTTATTAAAAATTAGAAATCAGTAACAATAAGTAAAAAGAGAACACAAATCACCAATAACAGGAATGAAAGAGAAGACATCACTACTGATTCTACAGACATTTAAAAAATGATAAGAGACTATTACATAGAACTTTATGTTAATAAATTATAAAAACTTAGATGAACAGATTTCTTGGAAAGAAAGCACAACAAAACTTGCACAAAGAAGAAATAGAAAAGCATAAATCTTATACTTACTGTTTATGTTTCCCCACATTCTTTTACTCTTTTTGTATCCATTCTTTTACTTTTAATCCATCAGAATATTTATATATTTAATGTAATCTCTTATAAATAACCGATTTGAGAGTTGCAATTTTATCCTGTCTGACAGTACTGGAGGGTTTAATGCACTTACATTTATTTGTCCCCACTGACTCCTTTTGGGTTAATTGATTAATGTTTTGGTAGTTCATTCCATCTCCTCCATTGACTTTTGATTTATATCTCTTTGTGTTCTTCTTATTGTTGTTTTATTATTATTAATATTATTATTATTAATTGTTGCTCCAGGATTTACAATATGCATCCTTAACTAATCACAGCCTATTTTGAATTAATATTCTACCATTCCCATATCATTCTAATTACTTCTCTTCCTATTCATCACTCTTTCCTGTATTGTTTTCCATTTGATATCAGTTCCCTTCAGGCTGAAGAACTTTCTTGAATACTTCTTATAGTATAGGCATATATTTTACTTGTGGAAATTTTTCTCAGTTTTCATTTATCTACAAAATATCTTAGTTTTATCTTAAGTTTTGAAAGTGGTTGTGACCATTATAGAATTCCAAGATGTTAAGTGCTTTCTTTTAGCATTTCAAAGATGTTCCACTGTCTTCTGGCCTCCATTGTTTCTTATGAGAAGTCAGTCATCATCTTTGCATTGCTCTCTTCTACACATTATGCCTTTTATCCTTCGGCTGCTTTTAAGGTTTTTTCTCTTTGGTTTTTAGGATTTTAACTATGCCAGACCTAGATGTGGTTTTCTTTGTATTTATCCTGCTTGCGGATTGGTTAGGTTCCTCTATCTGTAGAATGAAACTTTTGATCAAATTTGGAAAAAAATTGGCCAATATTTCTTCACTTATTTTCCTACCCCATTCTCCTTCTCACATTTATTTCTGGGATTCTATTAGTGTTAGACTGCTTGGTACTGTTCCACAAGTCATCAGGGCTCTGTTCACTTTTATCTGTCATTTTTTTCTTTGTGTCTCATTTGAATAATTTCTATTAAACTGTCTTCAAGTTTGGTATCTGTTTTTTATTTTCTATACAATCTTCTGATAATCCCATTCAATTGTTTTTAAATTTCAAGTAATTGTATTTTTCAGTTCCAGGTTGACTTTTTAGAAAAGTTTCCATATCTTGCCTAAAAGTCTACAATTATTTACAGTTCTTTCTGCAGTTATATAACATGCTTATCATTGTTGTTTTAAAGTTGCTGTTTTTTAATTCAAATAGGGGTTATAGGTGGATCAGTTTTTATTGATTTTTTTCATATTTCCTCTTTTTCTTCACATGTGTAGTAGTTTTTAAATGTATAGTGGAGGACTTTTTATTGTATGCTGGACACTGTGGATATCTCTTTATAGTGATCCTGGATCAGTTATCTTCCATTGAACAGTATGGAGTATTGTTCTAGCAGGCAGTTAAATTAATGGTGAATCACTTTGATTTTGTGAAGGTGTTATTTAGGCTTTGTATAAGAATGAATATACTCATATTTTAGTTTTTTCCTTAGTCCTTGTCTATAGTCCTTAATCTTGGGATGTTATCTTAACTCCTAAAGAATGAAACTTCTGGGCTTTCAATGAAAAGCTTGAAGTGCTTATCAAGTCTCTCTAACTTGGTGGGACTTGAATTACAAAGTCTGTCTCCCTTGCACTGGCACCTGCTGAGATAACTGCTCAGCTCTTTCAGCTGTTGTCCTGGGCTTCTTGGAGTGTCTCCCCATCTATAAGAAGTTCAGAGTTCACTTTATGATTTTAGGAAATTTTATACAAAATTTTGGGGCTCCCACGTTGTGGGTCATTCCATTTTAGGACTTCTGCCCGCAGTTTTCAGTCTTTCTGGAAACTGAACTCTGACTTGTGACTCTTTAACTCAATGACTGCTCTTTCTGCTTGAGCTCTATGAGGGGTGGTCAAGAAATTCATGGAACGGGGGTCTATTGGGGATTTCTAGTGCACACAGTTTGATTGTGTGAGTCATTATTAGTATAGGTGCCAAATTTCAGCCTACCTGTGTCCATGTTATTTCAGGTATTGCCAAAGAAGCATGTCAAATGTGAAGAAAGCCCCAAGTATGGACAAAATTGAATTTTGCACAGTCACTAAGTTTCTTACAAAACAAGGGTAAATACCTCATACCATTTTGGAAGAGATGTTAGTGGTTTACATGGACTGTTGCCCTGGGAAATCCATGGTTTACAAGTGGCATAGCCTTTTCAAACAAGGCAGAGAGTCAGTTGAAGACAACCTTTGTCTGTGACACATTCTTTCGAGGCCAGTTCCTCAGACATTGTCAAAAAAGTAGAAAACTTGTAGTGGAAAATACCACTTGAATAAAAAGCAACTTGCAGTAATGGTTGTAGTATCACCTACAACCACTGAATATTCTCCATCAGCATCTAAAAATGTCAAAAGTCTGTGCAAGATGGGTACTGAGAATGCTCATGCAGCTTCAAAAACAACAGTGTGTTGAGTGTCCATGACAGTGTTTGGATCTCTGCAGATACAACAAAGATGAAGTTTTAAACTTAATTGTCCTTGGAGATGAAACTTGGGTTCATCATGATGAGTCTGAGTCAAAGCCAGAGCACAGGCTGTGGCATGAATAGGGCATGTCACCGCCTAAAAAGTTCAACGTATCATAATCGGCTGGAAATATCATGGCTACTGTTTTTCGGGATACAGAGGGTATCCTGCTGATCGATTACAGGGATAAGGGTGTCACAATAACTGGAGAGTACCATTCCAGTTTGCTGAAACTGTTAAAAGAATCTGTGAAGGAGGAAAGGAGACGAAAATGGACCAACTGGGTGCTGCTTTTGCACAACAAAGCACCCGTGCACAAGATCAATGTTGCGTTAGCTGCTCTTCATGACTGTGGCTTCCAAATGTTAAATCACCCTCCCTGCAGTCCAGAATTGGCTCTATCTGATTATTATTTGTTCCCAAAGTGAAAAAACAGCTTTGAGGAAAGAAATTTATAGACTACAAAGAGGTTAAAGCTATAATTTCATCATATTTTGAGGGCAAAAACAAAACATTTTCCCCAAGGGTATAAATATACTTACTGAAAAACCTGAAAAGTGTATTAGGGTTAAGGATGAATATATTGAATATGAAAAATAATAAATAGTTTTTTTCCCCCTCTTCTTCCCCTTCATTCCACCAATTTCTTGACCACTCTGCCTATCTCTGGTATTCCTTGAGAACTCGACGTGCCCTTAAGGGAGAGGAGATAAAAAATGTGTGTTTTACCCAGTGCAGGTCCCTATCTTCGAGGCTGTGTACCCTCCCAGTTTTTCCTGCTTTAGGCTCCCTCAAGTGTCATCAAGTGGTAGTTTTAAGATATTTTGTCCAGAGTTTATAATTGCTATATCTACGAAGATTAGTCTGATGGAAGCTGCTCCAACATTACTGAGAACTGATTCTCTATACTTATTTTATTTAACATTCAAAGAACTCCTTAGAGGCAGATGTTCCTAGTCTCATTTTATTAATGAGGAACCTGAGTATTATTATAGAAGGTTTAAGTAGCCTGTTCAAGATCATACACTTGGTCAGTGGCAGAGCCAACAAATGGTCCTTGGAATTTTTTACTCCAACCTTGTGCCTGTCACACTATATTAAATTGTCTCTATAGGAAACTGGTGGAAGAGAGAGAGAAAAAAACACACCAGGAAAGACTTTTCAGAACTTTTCTTTTTTGTTTTTATCTAATGGCTTCTTTCTTCTTTCTTTTTCATGCAGTTGCTTTAATATCTCATCTTTCTTTGAAGTTCATGAGCTTATCAGGTGTTTGCAATTTTCCTATATGAACTTGAATGCCACTGCTCTCCTCTGGACTTTAGTTTCTCCATCTGTAAATAAGGAGGATTTGGTGGTAGGGCTAATATTCTATGATTGGGACGGATTGGGTCCCTTACATTGCTCAATATTGGATCTATAAACGGTATGGATTTGAGAAAGACTAATAGTGACTTTTCGCAGGGCTGGGGGTCTAACGTGATATATATTAACTTTGGGGAGGGGTACTTATTTATTTTGCTTCTACTAAAGCAGTTTACCACAGTGGGTGGGCCAAGAATGTGGCTGGTGAAGCTCTGGTGATGAGCCAAGGTCCATTGAGGGTTGACCACGTTCCTTTTTTTTACAGAGGTCATGATTCGGATAACTTGGCTACCCTGCTGTGGCTGGTTCATCCTTTGCTCCATTGGCTTTTCTGAAGCCTCACTCACCACAGCAGCTAGACAGTCACAGCATGTACAGCATCGATTCTTGCTTACCAATGAGTGTCAGAAAGTGGGTTGGAGTATTTGCTTATCCCAGGCAAGCAATGCCTCAGGGAGACCCTGAAGCACTGTCTTCAAACATCTGAAAAGACTGTCTCAAGGAAGAAGAATGAGATTTGTTTTCAGGCACCCCAAGGGAAAGATAGACACAAGCATAGTTGTAAAGAGGGAAATGATGAGAAGATAGCATTTATTGATGTTGTAGGCGCTGTGGTAGGCACATTACATGTCATCCCTTATTTAATCCTAAAGAAGGAAAATATCTGGCTCAACATTTAAACCTATTGTAAGATTCAATAATAAATTCACTGTCTTGAGAGTAAGTTCCCTATCATGAGGGATGTTCAAGCACAAGCTACCCAACTATCTGGGATGGGAAGAGAGAGAGACAAGCACTGGGTGTGCAGTGGGCGAGATGACTTCTAAAGTCTTGTAAGCCTGTGTGTTTAATTAGAGACCCTAAATCTATTATTTTGATTTAAGAACTAGAGATAGTGAACCAAGCCAGAAGGCCCACTCTTTCATGGGCTAGCTGTGTGACTTTGGGTAAACCACACTACCTCTATCTCCTACCTCCAGCATTTTGAATCCTCACCTGATTAAATAAGTTAAGTGCCCAGCAACTAGAAGGTGCTCACCAAGGTTTAGTTTCCCCTAAAAACTTTGTTTTTTGCTCCTTTCATTCATTCAGTAAGTAGCCCAGCTCTACCTCTGCTCTCCTTACCGTTTGGACCTATAGACCAGCAGATCTCTGCCCTTTTTGGGGCCAAGTTATTTTAAGTTGAGTATATTAAGATAAAGACTCCTGCCTGTTCAGACATTCAAGTCGAGATGATACCAGGCAGCTAGATCTTGGGGTCTGGAGCTGGGGAAAGAGATTGGGCTGAATACGTAAATCAATGTGGGAGGCATTGGTGTATAATAAGTTGTGGGAGAGGTGCCCAGGACTGAGCCTTGAAGGGTTATTGCCTTTACATGACAACTCATCCTCTACCAGTTTTTCCTTCTGCCATGGAACTGGTGGCTTTTGGATAACTGTTTACATTTATGAACTGAGCAAAGAACTCAGAACATTTGTGACTGAGTACTCTGGTGCCTGCTCTACTGTCTTGAGGATTCTCTGTACAGTCATTTTCAGTTTATAGTGAGAAGCTTGTGTTCGCCCTCTTCCCTGCCCTTAAGCATCCTGTGCTATGCCGGCCTCTCCCAGCCCCCAGATGCCAAGGCGAGCCAGCAGGTGGCGCTGCAGTTAACGTGGCCGCCCATTTGCAGCCTGAGCGGCCCCAGGAAGTCAGCCAGTCTCCTAGGCCCTTGGCCTTTTCCTTGTGTTTGCAGCCCACACACTCTGAAGACTTGGCTGGGATGCTGCTGTGAGGGGGATGCTGAGAGGATTCATTTTGCTCCTGAAAAGGGTAGGAAAGATATGAGGAGAGAGAAAGGAGGAGGGAGATAAGGAGAGATGCTCACCTGGTTCTCTTTTGATGTCAGACACTTGGCCTCTTGCTTCAGTGATTACACAAGATGCTCACCTGAACCAAAGGCTCCGGGATACCTCTGCAGGTTCCTTCCGGGGCTGGGTCAGGGTCTTCGTTCTGGCCTCCTCTTCCTCACTAACCTACCTGGCCGAGCTCCATATGCTGACAGCACCCATGTTTGGAGTACATGGTCAGTGGTCAGACCCAGCTGGGTTTCAACCCTGGCTCTGCCACGGACTTAGTGGGGGACTTTGAGAAGAGGCGGAGCCTCTCTGCTCTCCCATTTTTGCATGAGAATCACTCTGAGATATCAGCTACTTCAGAGGGCTACCTTGAGTTCTGAACATAAGATACATGTTAACCCAGCTATCGCCCTTCGCTGACATCTTCCGGGCTCTGTTCCGTGGCATATGAACAGGATGGGAAACTCAGGCCCTCGTTAAGTTCCACAAAAAGCCGTTCACTCACGGAGGCATTAGCACACACAGAAGATACCAGTAAGAGCTGGAGGAAGGGTCTGCATCTGAGCAAATCCTCTTCACTGTGCCCAATCTGAGCCCCTCTCCTCATTATTCTCCTCATGTGCTTTGCTACCCTTTCCAGGAGCAGAATCAACATATTCTCAAGTATTTTCCCAAAGAAAGGCAATTCTAAAGCCTAATGTTTTTTTCTGCCTTATTCTGTAACAAGATGAAACCTCTCCACGAGTACCTGGTGCATAATAGATGCTGAATGCACTGGAGCCATGGTGGAGTCACTGTGAATTGTTATCGATCTCTTGTCGCCCCACTCGGGGGTTGGATCATGGAGTGCAGTGACTAGGGAGCAGAACCCTCCTGGCTGTGCCTTTGCATCCATGACACTGATACACACTCTGATGACCAGGAGCACAGAGACACACTCTGACAACCTGTGGCGTATGCTTATTTTGTGTTCCTTCTGAAGTATTCTCTCTGGAATCTCCACCTGTGTGCTATTGACTGGAAAGCCAGCATTCAGCAATTGTGACCACTTCTGAAATGCAGTGTGTAAGTATTGTGAGAGGAGCACTGCTGGGGCTTCTAGGGAGATGGGCAGTCCCATTTGCTGGGGGCCCTCTGGGCTTTAGGCCCTCTGTTGGGCCCTGTAATTGAGTTAGCTTATTTCATCTTCTCATCAGGCAGCAAGGTGGTATTGTTACCCCATTTTATAGATGAGGAAACTGAGGCTCACTCAGGTTATGTACATTTTTCTGGGTAACAAATTACATTCATTCCAGGTCTCTCAGAGTCCAAAACCCTACTCTTTAAAGTGATTTGCAAACTTTCAAAAGCCATAGAGTTCTCCTCTACCATTTCAAATGAAATATGACCCAGACACCAATATAATAAACAAGCAACGGTGAGCTATTGTGGGTGCAGATGTAGGTGGGGAGCTGAGTTTTGTGTTCAGTCTTCTGGCCTTTGCAGTGGTCCCCAAATGATATCTCTCAGGAACACCAAGGCTTATGGTACAGAGTTTGAATACCCACATGAGATGCCAGCAGCTTATATGGTTCCTTGGGCAGGAATTGGATCTCTCTGAGCCTTATTTATCTGCTCTATAAAATAAGAGGTCTGGAGCAGATAGTGTCTAAACTCCTCCAGAGTCTTCAATTTTGCACCTATGTGCAAAGTGTTTCACTTATGACAATCCACGATAAAGGGTGGAAAGTGGGTGGGCTGCTCTCAGATGACTGGTCTGCTCTTAATACTTGGCCTAGAATGAGATTTCTTCTCTTTGCGTGTTTGGAGAAAAGGATCAAGATGAGGCCAGTGTGGCCCTGGTTCAGAGCCAACAGAAAGCCTTCACTCTGGGAAAAACTGCCTTGAGAGTGGAGGGAAGACATCCCCTTTGTAACCTGTTTTGCAGGGAAAGTAGTCAAGGGGTGTTAAGCTTGCTCAGAGAGGCTCCCATTGACCAGGAAGTGCTTAGCCTGGCACCAGGGGTGACCTCTGGGATGCAGGGAACAGAAGTTGGGGTACAGTCTGGGCTGTTACAAATGCCTCAGAAGGACTTTTGTTAGCCCAACCGGTCCAGTGGTCCAGCCTAGCTGAATAAGTACTTCATTAACTCCTATGATGTGCCAGGTATGGGGCTAGGCACTGGGGCTAGAGAGGTGAGTAAAACAGGGTACCTGCTCTCCAGGGGCTCCTGTTTTCATGAGTCTCCTCCTGCCACCATCTTAGGGTATGTCTCCAGATCCTGGGGTCTTGTCCCTTTCTCCCCCACAGCCCACACAGCAGATGGGTAATGGGAAGAACATAACACCACCACTGAAAGGCTGTGTGGCCTTGGCTAAGTTACCTAACTACTCTGAGCGTCAGTTTCCTTATCTGAAAAACCGAGCTAATAATCTGCAACTCAAGGGGCTTCTTTGAGGCTTAAATGAGACAATAGGCATGGAAGCTCCTTGCACCATGTGTACATATGTTGGTTGAATTTTTAGGTTGGGGAAATGCTTATAAACATCCTTCATCCCAGGTGTCAGTTAGGTGGCTGGTCCCATATGCCTGTCCCAGTTGGCATCCCCCTCTCTAGCCACACCCACATCTTTTCCTGCTCAGTGGACTTCAGGCCTCTAGCACAGGGTTGGGCACATAGAACGAGCTTGATACTTGTTTATTGAATGAATGAATGAATTGCCAGAGCCATTCTGCTTTCTCCTAGTCCAAGTACAGAGGATTAATGCAAGGGACTGCCCTCTACAAGTGAGGGAGGAGCAGAGGGTCTACCATGTGGGTTTCTATGGGCTCTGCACTGAGCTAGGCATCAAATGACATCTGAGTCCTGGACTAGTTAATGGCAAGCTTTCCCATGAGACCTTGATCAGGTCACTCAACCTCTCTGGGCTTCTTGGTCCCATCTGTAAGGGGTGGGGCCTAAAGGATACTGTGCTCTGAGGGGCCCCAGGTTCTAGGATCAGGTGGCCCTGCGAAGTCTCCATCATTTTCCCACATTTCATTGCAAGTGCAAGCTTCTGCCTTGCCCACCCAGTTGGAGGGGAAATCAGAGCTTGTTTTTTAAGTCATAATTTTTTGGTTTGATACTTTTATTGCATCCTGCTGAGTGATTTAAGTATGTTCACAAATGATTATATTGCTCTCCTTTTAAACAACACTAAAATCAAATCAAATACTAAAATAAAATCCACAAACTCAATTGGTAACAGAGACAGTAACAGGGTCCTAGGGGAGACATGTCCTTGTAGACAGAAGCAGTGAGGCACTCTATCCCCCTCTCTGCCAGCTTCAGGGAGAGTTCAACTCACAAGGTCAGAGCAGGAGAGGTGGCATCAGGAAGAAGCACAAGTCATAAGAGCCTGAGCAGTAATAATGTCTGCGAGTTAGAGCACACCTGCTATGTACCAGGTAGGTGCTTCTCAGAATATTGCATCTTTTAACCCTCACGATGACCCTGTGGGAATACGTACTACTTGCTCAAAAGACTGACTGTAGACTAATTGATGGTATAAACATGGCTGGTATTTATTTAATTCTTACTAATCACTGTATTTCTACTAACTCCTTGAATCCTCACGACCTTATGGGGTTGGTACTTGTATTATCTTCATGGTCTATCTGGGGAAACTGGAGCGTTTAAGTGACCATGGCCGTGGATAGTAGGTGGCAGAGCTGGAATTAGAACCAGGCAGAGTCACTTGTAACAATCCCCTCTACTGCCTTGCCTACAGAAGGAATCTGGCCCAGGGAGTCGGGTCTGCAGGGAGCAGAGGCCACTCCTGGGTGGGAGGCTGGAGGCTGTGGCAGAGGGCGGAGAGGTGGGAATGTGTGCTCTTCAGATCCCAACATGGGCAATGTTGCATAAGTTCACCAGATAGTTTAGTCCTCACAAAAACCTTGCCAGTTAAATGTTATCGTTCCCATTTTATAGATGAGCAAACTTGGGTAACTTGCCCAACATCATAGAGCTAAAAAGCAGCAGAGGCAGGATTCAAACCCAGGTCTGTCTGACTGGGGACTAGGAGACATTTTAATCTTGGCTCTGCTGTTACCCCACTGTCCTCTCTAAGGAACTTAGCTTTTTCATCTGTAGTATCCATGTTCAGACTAGATAACCTCCAGCTGTAGTATAGTATACGTGGTGGTCTATAAGGCAAACCAGGTGACTGTTCCCCTTGTCTCCATCTAGGAGTATGAAAAATGTCACCAAGCAATCACAGATGTGGCCTTAGAACTTACCTAAACACTGCCATTTGATTGAAATTGAAACCAAGAGGAAATGTATTTTGGGATGCTTCATCTATAGAAAGCATCAAACTACACATTGTTAAATATTAACATACACTAGATAAAACTTATTATGTACTATATAAAATACAGAATGTGATTTCCCAGCAAGAGCAGTAATTCCCACCTGCCCGTTGTGTAGGAGCATCCCTGACTGGCGTTGGGACCATATGGACCACAGAAGGATTCACCCAATCAGAATTTAGTGCTGGACTTACACACAGAGTTGTTTGTAGTGCTGACTAGAAACTAAGTAGTAGTAGATGATGTAGCACTTTAACAAACAACAAACATTTAAAAAGTGAATTACTCATGGTTTGTGACTAATAGTAAAATAATAAAGTTATATCCATTGCAAAAATGTCTGAGTGGGAGAGAACGTAACAAGGGTAGGAAATGTGATTGTTTATGCAAAAAAGCAACAGGATGTTCTTTTGAAAGACTATAATTTGCCTCATTCTAACATGACTTTCACCTTGGGCCTTGCTGGTTCTAGGTGTGCCTCTCAAGCTCTGCAAGAACCCTTCCAGCTTTGGTGTCATGGGGCAGACAGCCATGCAGCTTCATTTCCATCCGTCTGTCTGTCCATTCATCCATCCACCCACCCACGCACCCACCTATCCGCACATCTACCTTCCACATCCAATAAACATTTATTTAGTGCCTAATCTGTTCTAGGAACACTGCTAGGAATTGAGGCTATGAAGATGAATAAGATGTGGTTTTTCCAAACACATGTAGGGCTTACAATCTTGAAAGAACAGGCACGCACATAACAAAGCAGGTGCTATAATGGGGTAATAACGTACAGGAGTAGTCGGGGCACTGAGAAGGCACGGCCAGACCAATTCAGTCAGGGGATCAGAAAGACTTTATGGAGGGGGTGTCACCTTTCAGCTGAGTCTAGAATGACTGTTTGGTTCATTAAGTAGATCAGGAGTGGGAAGGGTGTTCTGGGTCAAGGGAATGGCCCAGGCAAAGGCACCCAGATAAAGAGCGGCCTGAACTGGGGAGGGAGCCTCAGGCAGCACAGAATGGCAGTCATATGGGTAAGCATCAGGCTGGGCATAGTGCTCAGTCCTTAGGAAATAGCTCCAGGTGACTGAAAAGTTCTCCGGGATTGTAACCGTGACTCATGACCTTGCAGTGAATGTGCATCACTTGCCCGAAACAGGCCCTGCTGAATTCGTCCCCTCCCCTTCCCTGGCCAGTGGAGGAGCTGCCTCGCAGAAGAGTGTGTTTGGTGTGTCTGTGCATGCCGACACATCGTTATAGTCACAGCTTCCTCTGGACACAATTTCTTGGGCAAGTGCAGGCGGCACTGCTGGCAGCGTGTCCTCAGCAAATTTCCTCCTGTGTGATTGTTGGTTGAAACAGAGAGCGGGGAAGCGTTGCAGGGATGTGGGCAGGGATGCGGGCCGGGAGGCGGGCAGGGAGGTGGCCTCACTCAGAGGAGTCACACAGGCCTGGCTTAGCCACTTACTCACAGGCTGACATGGGCCAGGCACTTGACTCCTCAGAGACTCTCGTTTCCTTCTGTCCCTCCAACCCTGCGCTGGTTGTACTGCCTTAAGCATCCCTTTGCCTTTCCTGTCCGGGGCCCAGGCAGCTTCTCCCTGTGACTTGTCAGTGCTGTGAGGGTCCTCCTTCCCCCAGCCCCTTCTCTGATCCATGCTGTCAGCTCTGTAAGCTGGAAAGTGGCCATTTGGGTTCCAGACGACATCCCTGCCCTGCATTTCCGCCCTTCTCCCTCTTCGTCCTCCACCACACCACCCTGCTTCTTTTGTATTTCCACCTTTCTAAGAAAATCCCTCAGTCCAACTTCCATCCTTGAGCATCATCAAGTGAAGAGTCCCAAGGGGCCAGTGGACTGACCTCTGTCTATGCGAAACTGGGCAGTTTCAGAGCTGCTGTGCACAGCTGTGCAAGGCGTGGACTGGACAACAGCAAGAAGCTCCTCTCACTTGGACTAAGGCGTGACTGTCACCTCCAGAGAGTGCTCCAGGCAGCTATAAGCAGTCCCACCTGGGGCTTCATTCTGCTACTTGGCTAGCCACCTGGCTTCAGTAATCCCACTGTTTCCCTTAAAATGCCATTACCTTTGTGGTAGCAGTGAGACACTCCTGAAGGAGTGGGTGGGGTAGTGGGTTGGGAGTGGGGGCGGGAGTATGTTCATAGGGGCACAGATTGGCCCCTGTTCACAGTCTTTTTTGGACTGGGGCCTCTTGAGACCTTGCTTTTTTGAATTGGTATGTTTGAAACAGAAGTTGGATCCAGGTTGAAAAGTTCACTGAAAGGGTTCTCTTAAAGTGAAGCCCACTGTAATGCATTTGCTACAGTTTTGGCTTTTAGCTCCATTCATAATCCACTTTCCACACATCTGGGTGGGGTTGGGGGTTGGGGAGCACTCTGTTTGTCTCAGGGTGGCTTCTGCCAGCTGGGAGTGTGAGTGATGGGTTGCTGGGTGTAGGACGAACACAAGGCAAGCCTGCCCAGCTCCGACCTCTGTAGCTCTCGCCTCTTCACCTGGGGCCATTTGGCCAACCCTCTCCCCACCCCTACCTTTGCCCCCACAGACTCTAGAACAAATTCTGAGCTACAGAGGAGGGTTTTCAGCCAACTCCGCACCAGGCATCAAGCCTAATCCTGAATAAGGAAAAATGGGATGTTTGTTGAGCCCCTGCACTGACCACATGTGTGACTTCAGTCAATCCTCACAATAATTCCCCAGGTCGGGGGCCAGTGGCATCCCTGAGTGACATTGGCAGTGGTAGCACTTTAATAACCTCACACCCAATGCTCCACCAGGCCTCTGAGGGCCCAGCAAGGGTGGCAGAATGACCCACAGCCACCCTCTCCCTCTGGGACTCCACTGCTGTGGCAGGAGGCCCACAGAGCAAAACCAATCCCGCAACCCCTATCCAGGAGCCTGGATGCATTTCTTCCCTGGACTTGTGACAGTGCATGATTAAGGCTTCCTTGCATCCCTCTGAGCCCAAGATGGCCCAACGGGGGGCTCTGTGTGCATGAAGCAGTCACCATAAAATTTGGCTTATCAGATGAATTTAAATGGGACAGAAAACAACAGTACGTATTGTCAGCCAACTCACACCTTGGATTGAGCCCAGTGAGACCAGGCTGACCATGCGTACCATTTGAAACAGGACAGCACCGTTGTTTTCTGTCCCATCTAAAATGGTATGTCTGGTCAGCCTACATAAACTTCATCTTTATTACCCGCTTCCCGTAGCTTTTCAGTGGGGGGATGGTGGATGTTTACAGGCACAAAACATGAGTGGATTTTGGAAAGGTGATATGTTGACTCGAAAGTTTATGCTCTGGAACCAGTCCCCTCTCAGGGGGGAGGGTGAGGTCTGCAGTCCAGTCTTTTCAGCTCAGCACTGCACCGACTGGATCCACGCAGCCCTCTGGTGGGTCATTGCCTTGTACCTACTGTTTACAGTACCACACTGTGTTCCAGAATTCCCCAAATAGTTAATATTCATGGGGGCTCATTGCAATTGTGAAAGCCAATCTGTTACTTCCTATTCGTCCTTCAAACTCTGGCTTCCTTTCCATTATTCCTAGAAATGTCACCATTGTGGGCACACTGAACCATGTTTCTTACACAGGTCAGAGTACTTTACAACCTTAAAAAGACTTGCTTTTCCACTAAGTGATTCCAATTTTGAATGGCTGAGCTGGTGGTGTTGTATGATTCCCAGTGATAGTTACAAAGTCATAGGGTGCATCCATGAAACGCTTTGAAGAGGAAGTTGGCAGATGTTGCCCATTTGTGACATCATCTTGAATGTTTTGACCATCAGGACAGATTGCAATGGAAAGATAAATACACCACTGGCCCTGGGAGTCCAAAGTCATTTGTACCTGTTATAGCTTGAGTTGTGTTCCTTCCAAATTCTTATGTTGAAACCATAACCCTCCATGGGACAGTATTTGGAGACAGGACCTTTAACCCTTTGCGTGCTGAAAAAAATTTTCTTCTCATCCCAGTGCTTAATATTTTGTGCAAAATTTGGGCCAAAATACAAATTTCACAAAGGATCAGTTATAGTTGCAGTTTATGTTAGTTTCTTCCTACGTAGTTTCTGTTGATGTGTAAGCATGGCTGTGGCACTACTCGCCTAGATGTCCACTTTAGTTGCCTCCTGCACCCAGCCCCTACAGTTGACTTTGGTTGATAGCGGCACCGAAAGGATTAAAGAGGTCATTAAGGATGGAGGCCCTAACCTGATAGGATCAGTGCCCTTATAAGAAGAGGAAAAGACACCAGAGCTTTCTCTCTCTCTCCACACACACAGAGGAAAGACCATGTGAGGACACAGCGAGGACATCAGTGTCACCCCACAGGTTTGCTGTGGAGACTAAACGAGATGGCCTAGGAGAGAGCTAGAACACGGAAACAGAGCAGGTATTTAGTCAGTACTTGGGAGTGGTTAAAACCTGCTTCTGAACTCAGGTAGATCTGAGTTTGGGTTCTAGACCTGTCACTTATTGCCTTAGTGGCCCCATCTGTAAGTTGGGAGTAACAGTACATATCTCACTGTTGCGAGAATGTTTACATTTCCCTGGTTATGAAATACACATTTTTCCACATTGTAACATCAGTGGCCTCATAGCATTGTGTTAAGTTTAACTGGTAGTGTTTCTGTTTCTTACTGACACATAAGATACTGCTGACTCTTACAGTTGTCATTGTCTTAGATCTGAAGAACTGTAATAAATGAGTGCATGCTTGAAAGGGCTCAGCAAAGTGCTTGGCACAGAGCAGTTGCTCAGTAAGTGGCAGCTGTTGTTAGAAAACATCCTTGAGCCTTGTTTTCCTCATCTGCACAAAGGGAATAATTGTGTCTACTTCATAGGGACCCAGGGAGTATTAAAATGAGGCAACATGCAGATTGAGATGACTACTACAGTATCTGGCATACAAATAACAGGAATGTCCTCCCTCAGTCTGGGACTGTACCCAGGGGAAAACCCCCTTTTGTGGAGTTTTGGTACAGGTTGGGAGGAGAAGGGCAAGGATTCTTCACACCTGAGCTCTTTGGCGCGGTACAACAATGTTTCCTGCTTATTGCTGCCCCCTGGTGATCCTAAGGATCAGGGCAAGGCTTCTTGAACCCAATGGGAAGACTAGAGAAGCAAATGGTGGCAGGCAACCCTGCTCAGAGTGAGGAAGACCTTGATTCAGTTCAACCCAATCTAGGACTGTGACTAAGAATATGTAAACAACCCTTAAGTCGTTTGCTGAGGTTCTCTTTATGCTGGCTGCTGGGAAAATTCCCCAGATCACAGATCTAAACTGAGAGGCCACTCCTTGGTCACCTCCCAGCAGAATGCACCTTTGTGCTGGAGGCATGTGGTAAGAGAGGACAGTCTGGCTGGCAACATGGGTTGGCCACATCCCTTCCCCTGCTTTCCCAAGAGACCACACTGTGAATTGGAGTCAGTTAGACCTAGTTCAAATGCTGGCTCTGGATAACCATATGTACATGCCACACTTTTACAGGTCTCAATGCCTTTATCTGCTAAGTTAATGAGTATATAGGGTCTCTCGTAGAGTTGGTGCTCAAAAATGTTATGCTGCCTACCCCACTTCCCTCCTCCCCAACTCATTTGAGTGTCGGAAGCAATCATCAGCAGTATTGACTTAACCACAAAATGCTCACAGGTATTTCCTGTTGCTTTGACAAAATGAAACTTCTGCTACAAGTCTGGAACACCTCAGATGAGCAGATGCAAGCTGTCAGACCATAAGGAAACTTTAGGTGCTCACCTTCCAAAGTAAACAAACACATAACTCCTGTTCAAGCTACTTGCTGGACTCCTTGAGATTATTCCATGGCCCTCAGCCCTCCTGCTTGGTGGTAGGGAGACTGGAATATCCCATCACAATAGAGGGTGAGAGGGTGGCTGGAGAGGGGGAAGCCTGTACTGACACCCTTTGGTCCAGGTGCTTTTCATGAATTAAATATGAGGTATGTATTATTGTTGTCCCTGTTATAGAGATGAGGAAACTGAGACACAGATGTGCAGAAGCTTGCTCATCCAAGATCTCACTTTTGGTAAGTAAGTGGTAGAATCAAGATTCAAGCTTGGGCAGTCCTGTACCACTATCCTATAGTCCCTGCTCCAAGGTAACCAACCCTTCTTATCTAATCCCAGGTGATGGTCACTGTTCCAGAAAGAAGCCATTCATTATCAGAGAACTACTGAGAGGTTTCTGCATATCTCAGCTTGCTCTACTGAAAGTCTCCTCTTTCCCCCTCAATGTAGGACAGTCATATCATCACCATTTTATAGATGCAAAGACTGAGGTTCACAGAAGCAAAATGATTTGTCCAAGATTATCTAGCAAGCTGGAGGCAGGGTTTGGACAAGAACTTCTGGTCCTGCCCCACATTGAACTCCCCTGCTCTGTCCAACCTCTTTCTGGGGTATTGCTCAGTCATCTGTGAGGGGCAGGATGATTCCATACACTGAGATGACCATCACACTGTCCTATGGGTTCAAATTTTGTCCTTTTCTAGGAGCTTCTTTAAAAATATTAATCAACTGACTGATCTTTGGACTCTTCCAGAGAAACCCACAGGCAGACAGACACCTTACTTGGAGATTATGATGGGAATGGCAAATATTAGAAAAAATCTGGAGTCAGACATTCTAAGCTTGGAGTTCATCAGCTTTGACTACCTGCTAGCTTGGTGACTTTGGGCCAGTTATTGAACCTTTTTGAGTATCAATTACCTCTGTGTGAAAGAGGAATGTTATTCTATGTCTTAGAGAGTTTTTATGAGATAACATATGAATATAATCTAGTGCATTGTTTATATGATGCATAGGTGCTCAATATAGTAGAGATCCTGCCCTTTGTCATTGACAAAAAGAGTTCAAAAATTTTGTTTCCCTTAAGAAAATCCAGTTTGTAAAATTCACCTAACCTTGAGTCATGGCAGAAGTCATTTTAATTATTTAAGGATACTTGGGTTTCACAAAGGGCTTAGTCAGAGTCCTTTAAATGGCAGCTACATGTGTACGCTGCCATGCCAGTTTATGAATCATTAGCTACTTGACAGTGACGTTAGTGGGGAGAGAGGAAAACCACAGGCTGTGTTATGGGAAGCCAGCGCTATGTGCTATTATCTACTGGAAATCAAACAGGGTCGGAGAGACAAACAGGTATGCAAGAGTAAAGCCAAGGAAAAGATTTCGCTGATTAATATCTAATTCACCCTCTTTCTCTGGAACCTATCCTTCAGGGGTTCAAAGCAAGATGTAAATGCAGAGTCAGGCACCCCCAAATGTTTCCCCCTAAATTGTAAAAGCCCAGCAACAGGTAATTGCAATGAGCCTTCACAATGTAAGATGCCAAAATTATAATTGTTAATTCATTTGGCTGTAATTTATCCTGCTATCCCTTTGGGTAGCTAAACAGCTCTGATCATGAGTTGTCCAATCAGCTTATAAGTCTTCTTGATGAATCACTCTCATTCTCTCAGTTCTTTCTCGGGGCTGCAGTAATTCTGGACAACTGTCTTAGAGCCTCTGTCTCTTGTGGGTGTGGAAGTGAAGAGCCATCTATTAGGAAGAACACGCAGAGGACAGAAAGCTCGTGGCATTGGGGAGGTTGGCAGGTAGTGGGCTGAGCCTGCTCCTCAGGATAGAGTCCAGGACACAGGATGCAGCACATGATCTGTGCTCAGTGACCTCCAGTGTATGAAGCACACTTGCCTGCTTGGGGTCTTTGGATCAGCGGTGGCTGGGCAAATCCTGCCCATCAAGCTCACATGAGTGTTCAGAGCATCTTCATTAAGAAAATGCCATGTATTAAACTGTGAATCCACTGCAGAAACAAACCAGGGCAGCAGGGAAGAGAGTATGAGTGCTCCAGTACTGAAATTCTCATCTTCCTGGGCTGGTTGCCTTTCCCAGCCCACTTTGCCTCTCGGAGGGGCATACAACTGGTTCTCACCAATGAGATGTGAATAGAAGTGATGTGGGACTCCTTGGCTGAGGGGGTTAAGAGTAGATGTCCTAGAGGACAGAGCTACAAAATGGGAGAAACCTGGATCCCAGGATGGCTGCATAGAGTGGAGCTCCAGGGCCAACTGTGCTGGGCTGTGATATGAGTGAGGAACGAATTTTTACTGTGACAAACTGCTCAGATTTAAAGGTTGATTATTACAGCAGTTAGTCTCTCCTACTTACAATAGGCAATACTTTATTTAACAGAACCCAACTTCTCAAACATAAAGAAATCCCAGGTGGCAGTTTATCCTGAATTAGCAGGGTGGCTTCAACTAACCAGATAGTATATCGTAACTCACCTCTGATAGCTGTTGTGTGTAAGTTGAAGAACATTGGATCTATGGATTCTTAATTTTTAGACCTGGTAAACTGCTCTTGTTGGGGGTTGGAGGAAAGGTCAGGGTCTTTTTATAAAAGAAACTTGACTCCTTCTCTCCATTAATCTCCATTGGACGTGTGAACGAGTCAGATTCCATCTCCCCAAGTCAATGCAAGTGTCCCTTCTTGACAAGTTGTGACTGTCATTGGCTCTTTCTTGGACTATTGCAACACTCTCCTATCTGGCCCCTTTGCTTCCTATGTACACTTCTTCAATCTGACCCCAACCTAATCTTCCTAAAATTAGGCTCCTTTTCTTCAGAAGCATCCCCTACCCTTCATGATCTGCCTTCTAGTCTTTCCTCTCATCTTTCCCTAAACCATCAGGTTCTCATAGCATCTCTACCTCTGCCTTTCTGCCTCCTTGTCTGGATCGTTTTTCCTGTTTCTCAGCCTGCAGTCACCCACTCAGCTTTTAAGGTTCAGTCTGTGTTCTCCTGCCAAGACGGCTTCTCCATCCACTCCTCCCACCTTTGAACCTCTGTGTCCAGCCCTACGTTTCATCTCGGTACCTGCAACAGCTTACTGTAGTTACTGGCCCACATGCCTGCCTCCTGCTAGCCTAAGCGCTTTGGGGAGGGGGTAGGGACTGTTTCCCTTCCCTGGGGCTAGCATAAAGCTGGAGCTCAGCTGACTAAACTTCCAGCTCTGTTACAGCCAAGCCTGTTACCAAGGCAACCTTCCCTCCTTGGGCCTCAGTTTCCCCATAAGCAAAATCATGCGGTTGCTTGGCAAGGCTAGTCCTTGATGGTCTCTCAGGGTGTTTCCACCTTCAGCATTCTATGACTTTATACTAACGCAGCACAGTCATGTGCAGGAAATCAATGCCCAGACATTCTCTGAGCTATGTCTGTGCGAGCCACAATTCTTCAGAAGACTGTCCTCGGGGGGTGCCGGTGGCTTTCAGCTTTGCCTGGCTCCAGAGAGCATTTGTCATTACAGAAAAGCTTATGGTGCAGGTTTAGCAAAGGTAGCGTCTAAGGCGTTCCAGTGCTTTATTTATCAAGCAAATACAGCTTCTCTGCATAGACTTCAGTCACTGGGCTCATAAACTAACACTCAGATATAAAAACTGGAACAAGATGTCCTTTCTTGTTGACCCCTATGACAAATGGGCATGATCAGTTATGCCTTGGCATAGGAGGAAAGACCATTTGTTGACTTGCAGTTTATTACATGGATCTTCTGACTTTAGCTTTCAGGACGAGTGTGGGTGGGCAGCAGGAATTCTCAGCACACTCCAGTCCACGCCATTAGCAGACTTGGGGAGCTCTTCCACCATTGGCCATGTGGCCTTGGGCAAGTAACTTCCCTTCCATCAAGCCCATGTTAGCCTCTGGGTCAGGGCTCTTGTATCTGTACTTCCAGAGAAGTGGTGTCAAGGCATGGTGTTGGGGTGTTTCCTCACTCTCCCAACTCTCCAGGAATAGACTTTATGTAGGACAGTCCGTTGTGTCCAATGCAGTTACATGCATAGGTTTGACAAGATCAAAACAGTGAGAATTCAATGGATGTTTATGAGGCTGGCACCCCCTCATAACTTGCCAAACTCCTGGCCCTGGATGCATGAAACGTGGCCCCTAATGGCCACACATGGAGGGATTCCTTAGACATCCCCCACTCAGTCCTGCCCACCCATCTTCTTGTGACTCTAGCACAGCTCCTCAACCTATTAATTAGCTCAGTTCTCACACTTTTCCTCTCCTGTCTCAGGATTTCTTATTCCATAAGAGTCACTTCTGGTTTCCCAAGGGCCTCTGGGATCAGCCTGCCTTCTCAGAGCTTCCTGCTCCCCTGTCTTCCTCATGTCCCTATATTAAGGCTGAGTTTGTTAATTTGCATCTCAAGTCTCGCCTCCTCTAGGAAGCTTTCCTGGCTCATTCTTCTCCTTCCCAGTCTTCTTGACACCTCTAGCACTTCCCATTTGATCACTGGGTGCTTACTGCATGCAGCCCTGTGCCACCATTTATCCTTCTATGATATATCTTTCTATCTGTTCCAAAGTCTTCAGGGCCTTGGGGAACAGAGACTTCCTGGTGGTTCTTTATGACCCAGTTTCACCGAGTGTAAGATACCCTGAAGACTCTTATTAACTATTCATTGCATGGCAACATTAACAGAATGTGGGAGAGAGTCAACTCTGGAGATTAAAGTCCAACTCTTCAACTTGGCCTGCCAGGCCCTGCTTAGTCCAGCCGGGCCTGCCTTGCTGCCTCCTCTCTCTCCACGTCCTGATCCAGTTTTGATGCTCTGTGATACGAATTACTCACAAGCTGGTTCTTGCCTTTGTTTCTTTTCTTAGGCTGTCCATGATGCCTGGAGTGCCTTTCCACCCAGCTAGTACTTACCAGTCCCTGAATGCCAGCAACTCTTCCAGGCAGCCTTCTCTGACCCTCTAGCTAAAGTAAGGCATCCTCCCGTGGACTCTCATAGCACCCACTGCTTCTCCTCTCCTAGCACTTACCGCAAAGCATTATAAACAGTGGCTCACATGTTGGTTGACCTTCTCCATCAGACTGTCAGCTCCCCATGGTTGGGGCCATGTGGTAAGTTATATGGGTTCCCAAGCTGTGTAGATACTTGGCAAATACAATATTTTTCAAATTAGTGGATGGATGGATAGATGGATGGTGGGCCCTGAGGAAGTCCTGCTGGGTTAGAAATAAGATGAACACAGGTAAATAGAAAACACAGACTTGATCAGTAGCCAAGACTTGATGAGGTGTCAGGGACCAGTGAGGTGATGGTTCTCTGGATGACAGTCAGATGGGTTCCCAGGGTGAGGCCCAGGAAGGAGAGGGGCAGAGCAGGTGTCAACTGGTTGGTAAGGGGGAGTTGGGAGATGCTCGTCGTGCTTGTCCAGGCCCAGCCCCAATTCTGCCATCTAAGAGCGTGTGGCTGCAGCTACCAGTTTCCATCTGCCCTACCTGTGGCTCAAAGGAATAGGATGTGCTTCTGTCCTCTCAGGGCCTTCCTTCCCTTTGCAGACTTTAAACAGACTCCTCTTTACAGAGGATGCAAGCAGGAAATGAAATGGAGCCCCACAGAGGTTCTTACCTGTGAGGCTCTGGCTGAGTATTCCTGGCACACAGATTGTGTGTGTGTGTGTGTGTGTGTGTGTGTGTGTGTGTTAGAGGCCATGTGTGAACCATGATAGAGCTCTTTGAAAATTAATGTACCCACAATCACTTGGGAATCCTACCAAAATGTAGGTTCTGATTCAGCAGGTCTGGTGTGGGATCTGAGACTGCATTTCTGACCAGCTGATGCTCCTGATGTGTTGGTGTTGCCAATGCTGCTGGTCCTTGGAAGACACTAAATGGCAAAAATCAAACAAAAAACAAAAGAAACCCCCCAAAACAAAAATACCCTGAGTAGGAATGTGTGCCTCTCCTTAGGGCTTGACAAATATATATTTTGAAGGTAAAGATGATCTGGAATGAAGGCCACAGAATCATGGAATTTTTAGAATGTTTGAGCTCGGGGGGACCAGAGATATTGCCATTACCACTGTATGCTTACCATTCACCAGAGGCTAAGCCTTGTACGATGCACCACTGTTTTGCATACCACTGAGCAGAAAAGTATCCTGCTAATTAATGGTAAGAGGCCATCCCCTGTAAGGCCCATCTCAATTCCAGGGACATTAAATGTGTGACTTAGAATTGATGGAATAGGCTATTGATTTATCTCCCACTCTTCCCATTTTACAGAGGAAAATATGAGGCTTAGAGAGAAGGGGTTTGTCTGGAGCGTGTGGCCAGCAAGAAGCTGAACCAGGATGCCACAGTTCCATTTCTGATGAGTCCTGAGATGGAGCCCAGAGACCATCATCGGACCCAGAGTGCACAAGGGAGGTTTCCCAGCAATCACGGGATGGCTGTGGGTCCTCCGTGATTCTCAGCTCGTCTTGCACTCCAGGATGCACCCCGTGGAGTGGAATCCCTTCCTGTTCATTGGCAGCATGTTTCTGCTAAAAATCCTCACATCCAGGGCTTTTGTTGTCTGATTTTATATTCAGAATATCATTTTCTTTCTATTCAGAAAAGTCCTAAGTGAAATTGAATCCCAGATGGCACAGTGTCAGCTTTTCTGCCCTTGGCTCCTCTTGATGGGGATCAGAAGAAAAGCGGCTGCTCCGTCTTCTCTCCGGCTTGTCTCCTCCGTGATGAATGGTAGAATTAACTGAATAGCAGAACTGTATCACCCAGGGCAGTGGTTCTCAGCCCACACTTCACATCAGAATCACCTTGAATAAAATGTAGATGACGATGCTCACCTGAGATAAGGGCTTAGTTGTTCTGGCACAGGGCTCAAATATCAGTAGGGTTCAAAAGCTTCCTGGAGGATTCTAATCCCATAGCTAGGTTGAAATCCATTAATTTAGTCCAACCTATTTGACAGATGGGAAAACTGAGGTCCAGAAAGGCCAAGTGGTTTGCCTGGGGTCATGCAGTTGGCTGTAGGGGTCAGGGTAGGCTTCAGGTCTCAGGGTTATTCCTGAATTCCTCTTCAAAGCTCTAACTAGCCTGCCTCACTGAGCCTTTAATGTAGGCGACAGATCCCCGCCCCCCCCCCCCCCCCCCCCCCCCACCGCCCAGACACACATCTGTGTGTGTGTGTGTGTGTGTGTGTGTGAGAGAGAGAGAGAGAGAGAGAGAGAGTGATTCATTCATTCATTCCCTGTTGGAAAATCCAGGCAGAAATTGACAGGAGAGCTTGGAAAGTGTTGAGGTAAAAAGGCCTCAAGTTAAACACGAGCACACTTGACGCTGTGTGTCTGATCACCATCCCTGACAGTTCAGGGCCAGTATCTAACCTCTTCTCAGCCTCCCACATGGGATTCAGTCTCTTTCAGGAAAGTGGGCACAAAACCAGGGCTCACAGGTTGTGTTTTCCAGTCCTCAAGCCATGTCAGGGACTGTCTGTGGACCTTCCCAAGTTTCTTATGCCCCCATATCAGAGAGCCTGATGTCCCCACTGTCACACATTGAATGTTCAGGGTTAGGTGGACTGGTTTGCTCTATAAAGTCCAGTGAATGACCCATTAAGAATCAACACACTTCCCATTAGGGATTGCTCTGAGGAAGAAATTAACGGAGAGAATAGGCTATTAAATTATGTAGGAATGAAATACCCCATTGAGCTGGTGTTCTCAAGCAGGTAAGCTACTGTCATGAGAAGGAGCTGAGCGTGTTTTCAGCCTGTCCCCAGCTGCCCAGGGCTTCCTTCTGAAGCCTGAGAGCTTCTCCCAAAGCTGCTGACCATCTGCTGAGAGGCCCAGGCCACACGGTGTGTCTGGATTTTGAACTGGCCTGTTTACATACCTCCACAATGTCAACAGGCTCAGTATGAATGTGTGTGCTTGTGCGTGTGTTAAGGAGGTGGGAAGGGAGTGAAAACAGGCTCAGAGAGGGGCTAGATTAGGGTTGTCAAGCTGCATAATTTCAGGCTCTGGCCATTGAATGTCAAGTGGGTCTGGTCCTTCTTCAAATTCAGGGGTTTTCCAAGTTTTAGGTGCATCTGCATTAATGAGAGTCTTGTCAGAAAGGCATATTCCTGGGCCCCAACTTCAGAGAGTCTGATGTAGTAGGTGTGGAGTTGAGCCTAGGAACATGCATTTAGTCTGCTTCTTATCTGCTTCTGACACACATGACGTTGGAGAAAGACTAGCTTAGGAAAACTTCATACTCAACTATTGAGGTGAATGAGGGATATCACCTCTGTGTAGCCCAATATTTCAACCGTAAATCAAGGGGAAGAGCTAGATGACCCTTAGCACCTTTGCAGCTCTGTGCATGGGTTATCTGCCCAGGGAGGTGGATATGACAATAACAGCTGGAGGCTAAGATGCAAGAGGCATGAGAGTTTAAAGTGCTGCATGACATGTGCCCCGGCAGGGCTGGCTTCTTTGTAATGACTGACTACCAACCCCTGGAATCTTCTAAGGTTTTGTTGGGTGGAGGAACCAAACATATTTTTGGAATAGCCCTTTGGAGATGGAAGGAAGACCATTTTCAAGCAGGGGCTCAGTGCTGCTCAGCTGAACTGAATGGGATGGCCCTGTTTATGTCTTCCCTCCGGGGCTGACTCAGGGTTGAGGGTTCTGGAGGGGGCTGTGGCGGCTGTCCTTCATGGCTAAGTTAGTCCAGTCATACAGATGTGGGATGGCTCAGCTCCAGGGGGCATGCATGTCAGCACAGTCTCACCTGGTGTTGAAGGTGGGAGGGCATGAAGCAGACAGAGGCTGTACCTGCACAGATTCAGAATGGAGAAGTTGTGCTTTGCTTTACACAGTCTGAGTTTCCCAGTAAAGGTTAAGGATACCTCATTTTTATAAACTGGTATAAGCCTATTTTAAAGCAACTACATGAAGTTTATTGGCATATTAAAACATTTTGAGAAACTATGCTGGGATGCCTTCTGTCAGGCCAAGAAGGCCCTTGTACCATGAATGAAAATTAATAGGAAATTAAGTTTTAGCCAGCAAATCATATAAGTGATTAACATTTTACAAAGGATTTTCATATATATAAACTTACTTATCCTCAAACTAACCCCTAGGTAAAGCAGGCCTGCAAACCAAGGTGCAGGGAGGCCAGGAGAGGCACAGCTGTTCAGTGACAGATCTAAAGTGGATACCTGGGCCTCCTTTCTCCAAGTACAGAGGTGTGGCAGACTGGACAAGGCTGGGAGAATTGTTAGATGAGAGTAGATTTCCATGTGTCAATGTTTTAGTAAGCATACCTGCTGTGCATTTAGAGTGGTTGAGAGTACCTTTATTTGACTTACCCACATGCAGTGCTTACATCTGTTCCTTTCCCTCCTGAACAGTAAGAAAACATCTTTTTAATTCTTGGTGTACTTTCTCTTTGACACAACCAAGTCCATGATAGAGCTTCATTGCTGGCAGGCCCTGTTTTTTTTTTTTTTTTTGTTTTGTTTTTTTTGTTTTGTTTTTAGTCTATGGCTATTAGCTGTCTAGTAACCATCTATCTTCCTTTGGTCTAATACTGTCTCTTTCCTTTTATTACATTAAAAGCTTTGGGAAAATACACTTGGCACTCTATTGTTTGAGAGCCTTACAAATGCTCATTTCCTTTGATCTAGGTATTCTCATCCTTCTAAAAGCTCGACTATGGAGAAAATGAAAATTAGTCTAAGAAAATGATATTAAAGCTCTTTACACCAAAATGTTCAGCAGACTATTATTTACAATGGCAAAATCAGGTAAAGCAATTCAAGTGCCCAACAACAGAGGGAGGACAAGTAAATTATGATATGTCCATTTGATAGAAATGTTACGAACAGTTAGAATGATAGAGATGGAGAGCAGGTAAGAAAAGGGAGAAAATGCTTTCAACAGAGTGTTATTCTGTATGATTATGCCTCTGAAGCAAAAAACAAAACAAAAATACCCACCACAACAACCCAAATCAAACTTATGAAATCTATATGCAGAAAAAGAGATCTGAAAAGATACTCCAAAGTATTAAACTCAGGATGTCTTTCGGTGGTTAAGCATTTATGCTTTCTATTTTTCTGCCTTTCCCAAATATACAATGATGCATGTATATAACTTCTGAAAGGGAAAGATGATAAATCCTGTGCATGGTACTGTAGGGAGTGATTAAAGTGTGGACTTAGAAAAGAGCTTTGGGCTCCAATTAGAGCCTGGTTACTTCCGAGGTTTATGGATTAAGTCCTCTTGGTAGCTGTTCCTAAGTATGATGGGGACTCATACTTAATGGATGTGGTTGTTTGGGGTTAAATTAATTTGCTAAAATTGATGGGACAAGGAAGGGGGTCTACATCTATTGAAAACAATTAAGTGATTATTACTCAAATGACACCTGGAGGAGGATGAAGGCCCACTTCCACCTTCACCTTCCAAGTATGACCAGATATTTATTCATTCATGCACATATGAAGTGTCCGCCACATGCAAGAAAGAGCAGTAAGGGAGTGGTTTCTGTTATTAGCATCAGCCTGATGCAGTAACAAGCTGAGGGGAGAGAACAGAAACTGAAGAAAAATTGGGCTATGCAATTGAAAGAATAAAAAGTGAAGTAAAATAAAAAGAAAACCCAAAAACCTTGTGTATCCGATTTTTAAATCATTTATGCCATTTAGCCCTCTCAAAAGCCCTTTTGAAACTGGAAAGTTTTTCATTCTCTTTTGACAGATGAGGCCTGAGAGATCAAGGTCCTTGTTCAAGATGCCTCAGCAGATGCGGGCAGAGCTGGGGTTCCGTCTTAGGCCAGGGGACCTGAAGCGTCACTAAGTGCCCGCCCACCTTACAGCAGAAGGGCTCCCTCTCCGCCAGGCCCTTCCCCACCACAGCAGGACAGCCAGGCCAGCTTTCTGGTCAGGATTGCTTCTGGCGCCACCAACCGTCTTGCCAGGCTTTTCTCACTGTGGGAGCTGATGCCCTTTGGTCTCGGGAAGGCAAAGGCTTTATTGCTCAGAAACAGGAAAGATCTCCTGGAGTTGGGGACTTCTTTGTGAGCTGTGAGGGTTAGAAGGAAAACAGGGAACACATCCAGGTGGTCCCCGGGGGAAGAATGACTGTCTCTGATAACGTACTGTTTACTCTGGCATATGTGGGGTGTAGATTCTCATCCGGCTTGCGGGCCGTGAGGTCCCTGACCCCTGAGTGGTCTAATACTTCATCAGCAGGTGTTTTGTAGGGCTTTGGGAGCACCCAGCCTGGTGCTGAGCTTGCCTGGAAGGTGAAGGAAGCCCTCATGGGCCACTTGAAGAGACCAGACATAGATTTTTGGCTAAAATCTTAGTGCCATGGAGCCAGGATTATAAAAGGAGAAATTTGGCAGGGCCCTCCTCTTCAATCAAATCCAACCCCTTCATGCTACAGATGAACATACAGAAGACCCACAGCGGGAAAGTGGTTTTCCCAAAGCCACGCAATGGTGGGAATCGGCTGTTAGTTCAGGATGAAGTAAATTTGGACAGGCTTTTGAAGGTGGTGAGCTGCCTGCTCATCAGGAAACAATGACTTAGAGTGTTGGAGCACGAGCATTCATTCAACCAACACTTGTGGTTGCTCCCGGGGGGTCTAGATCCTCTGGTGGCCATCGGGTATATAAAGATGAAGGGTATAGAAGGTGCCCTCTGTACAATGGAGGGACAGAAATGCAAAGAAACAGGAGAGTACAGGGTGGTAAGCGCTCCCTGGCAACAAGTGAGGAGCCCAGGGACTTAGAGAAGGAGCCTGGGATTGTAAAATGATGGGTGAGCGACCAAGCAGGTCTGGAGGAAGGGCATGACAGGTGGTGGGAACAGCATGAGCAAAAGCTCAGAGTTTTAAATGAGCGAGCACAGCTCTTTGGTAGGCTGACCAGACATCCTGTTTTACATGGGACAGAAAACAATAGTGCTGTTTTGTTTCACACTGTACTTATGGCCACCCTAGTCTCACTGGGCCATACTCAAGGTGTCAGTAGGCTGACCACACGTACCATTTGAAATGGGACAGTACTGTTGTTTTCTTTCCCATTTAAAACGACACTTCTGGCTAGCCTACCTACTCTTTGTGGGGAATGACAAGTGATCTTGGCGGGTAAATGACGGGACCAGGTCATAACTAGGCTAGGCCTTGGCAAGTGTTGGAAAATGGGGAGCCTGCTGTCAAGTAAGCATTAAAATCTAGTTCTAAAGCACACTTCTGCACATGAGTAACTCCCACGCACAGTGGAAACTGCCAAGAGCTACAGGCAAGGAAAAGACCTCACTCTCAGCTCTGGGCGTCTGAGGTTTCCTGAAGGAGACGGCATTTGAGGTGCCGGCATTGGATTTGTATACGTGCAGCTAGAGGACATGCAATTCTGAGCAATGGAAATAGAGCAGATAGAGGTTCGGAGATGGGGATCTGCAGGACCCAGAGAGTGGCTCTATCTGACAGAGCATCGCATGAAGTGTGAACCGTGATCACGGAATTTGGGCATCAACGAACCGTGTTGTATTCATTAGACAACAGAGAGCCTGAGGGAGGATGGGGCAAACTCAGGATGGCTGTGAAGTCTGTCTTTCCAGAATGTCTGGTGTCTCAAATACTATTATTTTGCCATGTATAATGCATACCCACACTTTTGGCTCAAACTTTCAGGAGAAAAAAATCTTTCATTTTAATTTTTTAATTCAAATTTTTATTTTTTTTATATTTAGGTACTTGTTATTTGTATTATAAAGAAATTTAGGGAGTTCCCTGATGGTGTAGTGGCTTAAGGCTTCGGCGCTGGTGCTGTCAGCGCTGCGGCCTGGGTTCAATTCCCAGTCAGGGAGCTACCCACATACCAAAAAGCAAAAAAAAAAAAAAAAAAAAAGAAATTTAGCACTTATTTTTAAACACAACTCATATGTGGAATATAAAACTGAAAGCAACAAAGAAACAAAAACTCATGGACACAGTCAATAGTTTAGTGGTTACCTGAGGGGAAGTGGGGAGGGCAGGTGGGGAAGGAGAGAGGGGTCAAATACATGGTGATGGAAGAACTGACTCTGGGTGATGAACACATAGATGACGTATTGTAGAATTGTACACCTGGAACCTATGTAATTTCTTTTTCTTTTTTTAAAATTCATTTTTATTGTTAGACTTATTGGGTTGACATCTGTTAGCAAGGATTACATAGGTTTCAGGCGTACAATTCTACAGTGCATTGTCAACTTGTTGTATAATAAGTTCACCACCTAATGTGACTTCTCTTTCCATCACCTTATATTTAGCTTCCCCCCTCCTCTCCCACCCCCTCCCCTTTCTCCCCTCCCTGACCCACTCATCCCCAAATAAACATTAAACTATTGATTGTGTCCATGGGTTGGTTGTTTGTTCATTTCTTTTTTCTTTGCTTTCAGTTTTATATTCTGCATATGAGTGAAGTCCTACAGTTCTTTGTTTTTTCTGTCTGGCTTATTTCACTTAGCATGATGATCTCCAGGTCCATCCATTTTGTTGCAAATGGCAATATTTCATCTTTTCTTATAGCTGAGTAATACTCCATTGTGTATATGTACCACAGCTTCTTTATCCAGTCATCTGTCGCAGGGCACTTTGGTTGTTTCCATGTTTTGGCCACTGTGAACAGCGCTGCAATGAACATTGGGGCATATAGGTCTTTGCAGACAAAGGTTTTCAAGTCTTTTGGGTAGATCC